>OZ007577.1:0-102500 GCA_963931925.1 Onchidella celtica
AACATAAAAACTATACCTGGTATTTTTCCAACTGAGAAATGCTCCTCAAGCTATGACAAGCCTTTTTATAGTTTTGACATGATTTCTGAATATTTTTTTGCTTACTTGATACACATGTGTATATTTTGTTGATGATCAGCGATGGAAACTAATGCCAGAATAATTTTCTCTACTCCAGACATTAAGTGCCATCATCAACCGTGACACACATGGCTCTCGGACATCATATATTGGACAGTCAGAAATGAGCTTATATTTTGCCCGTATTATGATGTGAAGTTCAAGACATCTTTCCTCACATTTTAATTTTGGTTTCTTCTGACAGCAAATTTCCACCTCAGTAAAGAAAAAACAAACTTTAAATCCTGAAATCAGGAATTTTGTGAAAGATCCCTGCCCCAGAAAGAGGATAGTTTGGCTACCTCTGTATAAAATCTTCACTCTGAATTTTACCTTCCTGGCTGCTGATTTGGGCCTCAAAGTCATGGTCGGCATTTCTCCTATGCAGTCTTCAGCTGCTGCCTCTTGACTTTCCCCAGGTTCCAGCTGGCCACTGTAAAATTATATTTTAAGTTTACAGTTTGAAAAAATTCGTGTAGACATATTTTAGTGCGGGCTTTTCCCGTTAGATTTTTCACTTCACTTTCATCTGATCTTACCTACAGGCATGTGAGGGCTGAACGCGTGCCCAAAGAAAGATAACCGGTGAGAGGTGCAAAGTGGCCGTTATTGTGCTGAAGCGCCATCAAACCCAAATTCAAACTCACACACGTTTGCAAAACTTGTTCCAGATCTATGCAAAACACCTTTTTAGAATTTTATCAATGTGTTAAGGTTATATGAATGTATTTAATTCAATGTTAAACTTAACAGCTCTGAATACAAAACATAAATACAGTGCATCCAAATAGACTGTGAAGGGCGCAAAGTGGCCGTTATCGTGCTGACGCGCTGTAAAAACTCAAACTCAAACTCCTGGCTGCTGATTTGGGCCTCAAAGTCATGGTTGGCATTTTCTCCTATGCAGTCTTCAACTGCTGCCTCTTGACTTTTCCCAGGTTCCAGCTGGCCACTGTAAAATCATATTGCATTTATTTAACTTTACTGTTTGAAAAAGAAACAAAAACAATAATTTAACTTTAATTTCAGTAGACCAATAAAATGAAATGAAATTTCACATTCAACACTATTTTGATTATTTTTCCTTTTTCGCCCAATATGTAGGCAAAAAGTAACATTAACATCAATGCAATGAACTAGAAATAAAGGTAATTTTAGAATATTTGATGAAAAAAGGAGTTATTTGCTTCTTGTGTTTTGCACTGTTTTTACTTTTCCTGTTAAATTTTTAATACAGGCCTTTCCTGTTAAATTTTTAATACAGGCCTTTCCTGTTAAATTTTTAATACAGGCCTTTCCTGTGAAATTTTTTATACAGGTCTTTTTCGCGTTAAATTTTTAATCCAGGTACTTTTGCGTAAATTTTTAACACAGGCATTTTCCCCTTAAATTTTTAATACAGGCCTTTTTCCTGTTAAATTTTTAATACAGGCCTTTTTCCCGTTAAATTTTTAATACAGGCCTTTTTCCCGTTAAATTTTTAATGCAAGCATTTTTGCATAAATTTTTAAATCAGGCATTTTGCCTTTAAAATTTTAATACAGGCCTTTTCCCGTTAAATTTTTAATGCAAGCATTTTCGCATAAATTTTTAAATCACGTATTTTGCCTTTAAATTTTTAATACAGGCCTTTTTCCCCTTAAATTTTTAATGCAAGCATTTTTGCATAAATTTTTAAATCAGGCATTTTACCTTTAAAATTTTAATACAGGCATTTTCCCATTAAATTTTTAATACAGGCCTTGTCCTGTTAGTTCAACTTCAGTTTTATCTGATCTTACCTGTAGTAGAACATCTGAGGGCTGAACGCTAGCCCAAAGAGAGAGAATGAAAAAACCACTAGGGGTGCAAAGTGGCCATTATTGTGCTGACGCGTGGTTAAACCCAAACTCAAACTTATACTCATTTACAAAAACTTGTTGCAGATCTATACAAAACCACTTTTAGAATTTTGCCAATGTGATAACATTATATGAATATATTTAATTCTGTGTTAAACTTAACAGCTTTGGGTATGAAACAGAAATAAATGAAGTGTACCCAAATAGACCGTAAGGGCACAAAATGGCCGTTACCATGCCTCACGCTGTAAAAACTCAAACTCAAACTCCTGGCTGCTGATTTGGGCCTCAAAGTCATGGTTGGCATTTTCTCCTATGTAGTCTTCAACTGCTGCCTCTTGACTTTCCCCAGGTTCCAGCTGGCCACTGTAAAATCATATTGCATTTATTTAACTTTACTGTTTGAAAAAGAAAAAAAAAAAGCACTTCAATTTCACTAGACCAATAAAATGAAATGAAATTTCACATTCAGCACTTTTTTTCATTATATTTTCCTTCCTCACTTAAAATGTATGCATGAAGTAACATCAACATCAATGCATTAAACTAGAAATAAAGGTAATTTTAGAATATTCCAAGAAAAAAAGAAGTTATTTGCTTCTTGTATTTTACACTGTTCTTATAAACTTATTACAGGCATTTTCCCTTTAGAATAGGGGTCTCAAGCTCGCGGCCCGCTGGCCAATTGCAGCCTTTGACATGACGCATGAGCTAAATTTACTGAACAAGGAAGTGACAAGGCCAGGAACAGCTGCTTGTGACAACATGAGAGCGCTCTCAACAACGCTTGTGTTATGGAAAGCCCAACTCCCCCAGACAAACCTGTGCCATTTCCCATCACGCAAGGCACTTATGGATGGGGGCACACCATTCAGTGGTGAAAGATATGTTGATGCTATTTTGAAGCTATAGAAGGAATTTGATCACATATTTGCAGACTTGAAGACGCACAAAGCCACTTTAATAATTTTTGCAGACCCCTTCACCTTCGATGTGCAAGATGCCCCTCCTGTGCTTCAAATGGGGCTCATTGACCTGCAGTGCAACTCTGACCTCAAAGCCAAGTTCAGGGACGTGAGTGGAAAATGTTTGAGCAATTTTTGAGAGAATTGCCCCCCAGCTTCCCTGAGCTTTCCCGAATGTTCAAGCGGACCATTGCCTTTTTGGGGGCACGCATTTGTGCAAAAAGTTCTTCTCCACCTTGAACTTCAGTAAGTCCAAGTACAGGTCCAGGCTTACTAATGTAACAGGACGGGACGGGTTTACCGAGCGGGTCTCTCTCTATCTATAGCTATCCAATCTGACACCAAATAATGTAACACAGGGACGAGACCAGCGGGGCTCTCTACACAGTCAAACATACAAACAAAACTATCAGGTTTTGAGAGGACAACAATTTTATTAACAGGAAAAGAAAATAACAAATCAAATAATAAACACAATACAATAAACACATGACAATACAATAAACCACAATAAACCCAACCGATAGGCGCGCTGAAGAAGAACCAAAAAAAACAAGAATTAACAGCACGCCTCATCAGTTAATCACTACATCATGTTAAAACAAGAGAATGCATCAAAAGAAAACATAAAAGTTAATAATAATTATATTCACCTTGTAAACTAAATAATATGGGGACGGTCCAGTATGTCTATCAAACAGTAACGTATAACTTACTTTGTGAGCACTCCAGGGAGCCAACTCGAGTATAAGATGCAAGCATACCAAGTAACATGTTTACTTCCCTTGGCTTAACTACAGGCTGACATAGGGCTATCCCACACGTTATAATTCTTATATTACAACAACGGCCATTATCTAGATCAGGAAGAAAACTTAATTTGATTCCAGACAAGATAACATTAAGCCCTACATGTGTATACGCGCACCCAGTACGTCGCGCACCCTGTACGCATCAAATCTATCCTAGTTATGGAATGAGCTGGAGTTAAACTAACTACAATAAAATACAGTCTGCTGAGTCTGCACACTCATACCACAGAACTGCCCGTGCTAGGTGGCTCAATAAAAGACAATCCCATCTACTTACTTAGCCCACCCACGCACAACGTAGTATCCCTTAATTAACAATTACCATCATAATTAGCAGAGGATAGCAATAGCCAACTGGATCTACTCATTAAGTCAAAATTAATTGACTTAGGCCCCATTAGCCAACCCAGCTCAATTCCGCACATGCTAGATTATTATTATTACACAAAAACCCTAGTCCATACTGCCACAGGCCTATCTCAACTCAGAGCCAAACTTATCCCTTTCCTATCCTCTGGATATAATACCAAACTCCTTACTCATAAAGTCATAGGAGTATCTCTAGGTGGACCAACCCACATACATGTAATAAGTCAACACCTAAGTCTCAACCAACAATAGCAAGTTATAGTCTCCCACTACAAGTGATATGATAATCATGGCATAAAGCCAAACCCAACTACATGGTACAACTACAAGACTGAACAGTCAAGTCAACCCACTTGTATTACCTCCAACAATACTGATATACCTAAAACATTCCCACATATTCAGTGAACTAATTATATAATGCAACAAAATAATATCATAATAATGATGACATATATAGATCTATCATAGGTCTACTGGGCAAGCAACACCCATAACCCCTATGATTGAGTTTAAAGTCAATGCATCTGATCTCTTCATTACAACAGAGTCCAATTACATCTGTCAGTGTGTCAAAAGAACAGACAATGAGCACCTACAAAGGATGCCATAAAAATATGACACCTGATGCATAGACAATGCATCTATACACCTAGCATTGGCCTTTCCCTTCATGATTCATCTTATCAACAACCAAAGTTCAAGGTTCGATCCTCAAAAGTTTCTAAGTCCGACCTAACCAGTACAAATTGAAGAAATTCAACTTAACACCTATGTAGCGAACATACTAATTCAATAATAAACATATAATAAATTAAGAAATTAAAGTAAATAATCATCATCCTTTAGTATAATGCCGATATCTGAGATCCCAAATGCTGTTTAAGTGTGGTAGCCACTGTAAACAGTCAGCCAGGATTGTTATTGTTGTTTGGGTCAAGCTTCCGTTTCCGGAAGCTATTAGCTAACCAATCCCGGTCTTGATTTGACTCGCTTGACCAAAAGTCATGTGATCATGCCTGCTAGCGTCTGCTGTGACCTACTCACGGCTCACGCGCGTGCTCTGCAAATCCAACACCTCTCTCTTCATCTTAACTGGTCTACTCATTATCATAAAGTCCATAATGAATACGGTATCAATAAAGGTAACGAAAAGGCACACAAGACAAATCTACATATACATCATAGTCACACTGCTGATTTAAAGGAACCTAGAAATAATCATCCAACAATAACCTTACAACCCACGGAAGAACAAGTTAAAGTAAAGAAATAACTTGGTTATAATTCTTGCCCGTTACTCTCTCTCCCCCTCTCTCTCTGTGACGTCTGTCCCTAAGAAGGACACGTTGAGCCTGAATGGCACCAACTGCAGATTAAGAATAACGATCTAGATCTGTCTATCTCTGATCCAAGTAGCGGGACTTAGACCACACCCTCCAGTAGTACTATTTGTGAGCACTTCACATAAAATCAGTCCGTCACAAATTACAGTTAAATGTTTCCATTTAATTACATGAACTAATCATGCGCGCTAGCGTTGATAGCCTTCTAGAACAACCTTACACTCTTTCTCTGCAGGATACTGATAGATCTATACTAAGATAGAAACTTAGCAAGATAAATTTTACCATAGATTGTTAGCTGCTAGCCTGATTGCCTAACCAAGCTGAACAAAGTTCATCAAACCTCCAAGTATAATCCAATCATTATTATTTCACATCATCTAAATATTATTAAATACCAGAACTAAAATAATGGGTACAACTTACGTGAATTAACCAAATGAATTCACACTTGAACTACATCATCAGAGCTGGCACTTCACAAATCTTGAAATATAAATTATACAACTTCTTTTACTTTTATGTTAGTCTGGACACAATGACACGTCCTGCTGTCTTGAAGACTTGGGTGGAACTGACTGACCCACGCTATCATCTAAGCGTCACCCAAACACGCGCAACCCATTCACTCCTTACAGTTCACTAAGTGCAAATTCTAATAAAACATTAAAACAAATAAAAACATTTTTAAAGACCACCATCTTGCTCGTGTATGTTCCAAATACACTATCTTAAGGAAATATTACTTAACAAGATAAAAACTAAACAAAACTTACAATGTAGTGATACATAACAAGGTTCTACTTCTGGCACCAGGGATGGTCACTTAAATTGACCAACCCTGGACAATACAGACCACGCTAAGATCATGATTTAAAATTGGCGCATTGAGTACATCAGTTGGCAATGTTACTCAATACTTGCATGACTCATCTCAGTGCGTGATAAACAATAAGGGGAGATTATCTATGGTTTCTGTGTGGTTACTTCCCCTTGACCACGTCTAGTGGTCCAGCTGATCAAAATAACGGGTTTATCTCCCTTTCACTACAATGAGCTACATTGTATGTTCTCAGCCCTGTAATGGTTCACCCCATTACAATTCACCCCCTTCAAGTTGTGTCGACCGTCCCGTGTCGACAAATCAGCTCTACTTAGCACTCATATAGAGTGACCACAAGTGGTCTCTCACTGGCCAATTATCAATAAGTTCACAAGATACAAAACATATCATACATTTAAGACAAAAAAGAGGAACATTCACAGAAAAATACCATGCACATCTATAAAATTCAAAGCAATAGCCAACAAAAATAAGAAATCTTAGCCGCAATGCTAATAAAGCAGGCCTTAGCACTATAAAGCCCTACAAAATTTTGCCGACTGTCTATGAGACACTCATCATTCTGAAATTACAATTTCCAAATTCCCTTTTCTTTTCAAGTAGACCACTGCATTGCCCACGACACTTAAAAATAGTATAAGTAAAACTCAGGCTTTAAATCTCATCCAGCCACAAGGAACAACCATTCTGTTGTTATTCTTACTGTTACTCTCTGAACTATTTGACAATCCCTGTCAAACACTACCTGTTTCCTTGGTACCCATTGTAACTGGCCATGCACTTCAACTCTACAAGTTACATGCCAGTACCACCACTATCTCAAATGGGAATAGAAAATAATAGAAACATAATGGCAATATTATTTGAATCCAAAATGATCAAATTACACATTATCCCAAAAGAATTCATAACAAAATGACAAAGGTTATTAAACCCCACCAAGGAAACACCATGTAGACTAGCTACATCAAAACCATAAATTCAACATTATAATTCAAACTGAGAAATAACAACATTGCTAGGACATAAATATGACAAACTGACTTAGCACCTGTAGATCTCCAGATGCAAACACATGCATAGTATCAATACCTAATTCATAAACTACACTCAATTCTCTGTGCTTTACTGTCTCTGGATAACTCATAAAGGCAATGTAGTAATAAAACTACGGTAACAGTAAAATGTCCAAAGGCAAGAACCGCTAAGTCCTAGTCGGTTAACTTGAATGAGTGTCTGGCTTGTTGACATCAGGCACACCACTGCCATCATTCCGCTGGACAGGTACACTTTGTACATGTCGCCTCCCCCTGCATCCTGGATTTCGTTGCGACCAGGCACAAGATTCTGCCACACAACCAGGTCACCTCGTTGTAGCCACACACTCACAGTGTGGTACTCTCGCCGAGCATGGTCTGGTTGCTCTGCTGTGCTGCGGCCCAAGTAGACGTCACGCGCCTCCTTCACCGTCTCGCTAATGTGCGCCCACAGCAACGCACACTTAGCCGATGGCGTCGTGTAGATCCAGCGGCTTCCCACGCAGCCTCCACCTCTTCCACAAACCAACGTGTGTCCTTCACACCATCACTGTAGAGTCTGCGTAGGTGCACTTCCCGGGGTGCCATCATCACAACAGGAGCAACAATTTTATTAAAAGGAAAAGAAAAAAAAACAATCAAATAATAAACATAATACAATAAACACATGACAATACAATAAACCACAATAAACCCAACCGATAGGCGCGGTGAACTAACCAAATGAATTCACACTTGAACTACATCATCAGAGCTGGCATTTCACAAATCTTGAAATATAAATTATACAACTTCTTTTACTTTTATGTTAGTCTGGACACAATGACACGTCCTGCTGTCTTGAAGACTTGGGTGGAACTGACTGACCCACGCTATCATCTAAGCGCCACCCAAACACGCGCAACCCATTCACTCCTTACAGTTCACTAAGTGCAAATTCTAATAAAACATTAAAACAAATAAAAACATTTTTAAAGACCACCATCTTGCTCGTGTATGTTACAAATACACTATCTTAAGGAAATATTACTTAACAAGATAAAAACTAAACAAAACTTACAATGTAGTGATACATAACAAGGTTCTACTTCTGGCACCAGGGATGGTCACTTAAATTGACCAATCCTGGACAATACAGACCACGCTAAGATCATGGTTTAAAATTGGCGCATTGAGTACATCAGTTGGCAATGTTACTCAACACTTGCATGACTCATCTCTGTGCGTGATAAACAATAAGGGGAGATTATCTATGGTTTCTGTGTGGTTACTTCCCCTTGACCACGTCTAGTGGTCCAGCTGATCAAAATAACGGGTTTATCTCCCTTTCACTACAATGAGCTATGTTCTCAGCCCTGTAATGGTTCACCCCATTACACTAATGCTCATTATCAAGACATTCTGAGGGTCTCAACTGCTTCCTCTCTCAAGCTAAATGTGGCTCAGATATGTGAGAAGAAGCGCTGCCAAGTCTCTGGCAGCAAGGAGTAGACAAGAGAAACCATGTTCAGAAGAGCAGTTCATGATCTTCATTCAATGTTCCATCAATGTTCAGGACACTTCATGTTCAGAAGAAATCATAAAACTGTTACTAATGATATTTGAGGATTTTTTGTACAACTTTTTTGTGGAATCCCAGCCTCAGCCAGACTCTGCCTCCAGCGGCCCCCGGGTAAATTGAGTTTGAGACCCCGGCTTTAGATTTTTAATACGGCTTTTCCCGTCACTTCACTTTTATCTGATCCTACCTCGTGAGAGGCGCAAAATGGCTGTTATATTGCCGATGCACTGTTAAACTCAAACTCAAACCATTCTGATCTTAACTACATTGTACATTCATGTGATGGCTGAACACTAGCCCAATGAGATAACCAACAAACCATGAGAGGCGCAATGTGGCCGTTATCATGCCGACGCGTCGTTAAACTCAAACTCAAACAATTCTGATCTTAACTACATTCATCTGAGGGCTGAACGCTAGCCCGAAGAGATAACCAACAAACCATGAGAGGTGCAAAGCGGCCGTTGTCGTGCCAACGCACCGTTAAACCCAAACTCAAACTCAGACAAATCTGATCTTAACTACATTCATCTGAGGGCTGAACACTAGCCAAAAAGAGATAACCAACAAACCATGAGAGGTGCAAAGTGGCCGTTATCATGCCGACGCGCCGTTAAACCCAAACTCAAACTCCAAAGACAGTGTGATTGTGATAACAAAGTCACCGCTAAAGAAAATTCTTCACATCACAGCAAAAGGGCGTAATTCCAGCCCTAAATACATTTATGAATGTTTAATTAGGCACCTAGAAATTTCTGAACACTGGTTGAATTTGATCTCATTCCGGCCTTTACAAAACATCTATACATTTTGTTATTGATGCCATTAACCTGAAGAAGCCAACTGTCCTTGATGGTTCTTTTGTATGGAACTCTCACAATGTGTCGGTTCCTACCTTCTCCCTGCCTACACACACATTTCAAATAAAAGAAAAAGGAAAAGTCTGCTTCATGCTAGTGATTTTTTTCTTTAACAAGATGAGTTGAATGCCAAAGGGACAGCATAGCTCATTTTGTTTCACTTAACACACAGGTTGAGAGAGATACTAGAAAATCTTTGTCTACCAAATATCAATGGTGTAAAAAAAACAACAACAACTAGAATAGAGAAAATTCTTCACATCCAAGCATGAGAGATAATTCCCAGCCTTCAATACATTTGTCAAGATTCAATTAGGCATGTGGAAATCTCTGAATGCTGGTTACATTTGATTTTACTCTGGGCTTTGTGACACTTACCACAGCACATTTTGTTATTGATGCCATTGATCTGACCAAGCCATGGTGTCCTTGGTGCTTCTTGTATGTAAGTGAATCACAATGTGTGATTCCTACATTTTCCCAGCACAAACACACATTTCAAATAAAAGAAAAACAATGAAAATCTATCTGCTTAAGGGATGTGTATGACAAGTAAATAAATAATTAAGGAGGGAGGATGGAGAGGTGATAGCGATAGGTTTCAAGTGACAAACTAACTACAAAAAGATGATATAACAGCAAGTCAGAGGTTTTTGGAACAGTAATAAGCCGTCATGGCGGGTTCTGTTTATTTTACACACAAAATAACTGAATAATTCATTTTAGATTTTAATTCACACACAACAATGATAGACCCTCAAAATGTTGCACAGACCCAGTTTTGACCTTATAGACTGAAATTATGAAGCATTTTTGCCTTTTAAAGCTAATGATATTTATCTTACAACATGATGTGAGTGAGCATTTACTGACATTGATTCGGAACCTCACACAGTGAGTGAATAAACTTCCTGAAAGACACATTATAATAAAATTTTGAAATATCTCTTATAATTTCATTTATACACACCTAGACAACATCCATGCCAAATCTCAACAAGATACTCTCATAAACAAGCTCAAAATATCCAAAAAACCAAATCAAATTGCGTCAAAATCAACATCAAAAGATTTAAAGTTTAAAACCCTGATAAAACAAAAACCGTCTGGAGTAAACACATATTCTGCATATCAAATTTTTTGTCATCCAATTGTCTAAACACTCACACCAAGTGTAGCAAGCTACAGTGGTAAACTAACACAACAAAAAATTATTTTAACAACATACCCCGCCCTTAAGTATTAAGACCAAACATTGTGGGCAGATCCAAGAAATGCGACAACCGTTTTTTAGTGCTGAAACCTCCCCAGGCCAATAAATAAGCCCTTCTGACTCTCTAAAGCCTCCTCCTCTGCTGCTAGTGCTATTCTCTATTTTGCTTTATCATTACTTTGTGCCTGGAGGGCGCTGATTTCTGCTTTCACTAAGCGAATATTGTCTTTTCTCTGTCCCTGCTTGGTCGTGTGTCTGTCCGCCTTAAGTCCCGGGTGCTTCATAAGCAAATGTCTTCCCTTTGAGCCCACGTTGAAATCCGATATGGCTAGTGCTTTTCCCAGACGGAGGCGTGCTCGTCCCACCAAGGTGGTCTTTGGACATTTTGCCCAGATCAATGAATGTAACGATTCATTTGGGTTTTGTGTCTTATGGCGCAGACATCTAGATAAAAGTTCTGTTGAGGTAAGTCTCTCATATATAGGCATGAGAAGAGATTCCAACAATTCCTGGTTGAGCGGAGTCTTTGTTTGCCCCTTATGAGCTCTAGGTTGTCGCTGATGGTGCAGGTCATGCTGGTAAAAGCACCACGATGTTGGGCCTGGTGGACAGAACTGATGTTGGGGCTTTGCGTCTGTTGACATACAATGATACAGTTTTGCCATCACAGCATTTCTCATTTTTGGCACAGTATCTTTGCTTCTGATTGCTTTGCCATAGTAATGCGTGAACGATTTTATTGCCGAGTCCGTCAGTCTGCCCTAACCACGTCCACCAAGTGGTTTTTTTTTTTGTTTCTTTATGGTCAGCACCAAGTTTGCCCAGTGCTGTTCCTAAACGTGTACTGACATGATTTGAGCATTCTTCTTTGTCAATATGAGCATCATCCCTCCACATCAACCTCAAGAGCTACCAGTTCAGCTACTGCAGAGGAACAGACCTCTACACCAATACCAAAAGCTACCACTGCCTCAGCGACTGCAGAGCAGCATGCCTCTCCATCAACTTCAAATACTGCTGCTGCTTTAGCATTACCAAAAGCCGCCACGGCTTCAGCTAGGAAACTTTGCTGATTGGCCGACCGAAAACTGGTAGCCAATCATTTGGTTCAGATTTGAACGCATCACCTCAATCTCCCACTTTCAAAGTCATTTTTTACAGTAAAAAAGACTTTTTTCGGCTGAAAAATATATTGACTCGGGTACAAGGACTGCAAGGCTGGCTAATGTATGGCTAATGTATGGCTAATGAGTTCAAAAACACCAAAATCTCACAATCAATATTTTGATGGTTACACCCATATTGGACACCCAGAACATGTCATACACATCCTTTAAGGCATGGTCAGCAGGTGGTATCCCACAAGGAAACAACAGGTCAGTGCTAACTGGCACACTTGTCACACACTCATGACAAAGACGCTGTATCATGGTTCCCAGTCTCAAATAGACAATAACATGTGCTGACATATGTAATGTACCGAAAACACATTCCGGCCTTTGCAAAACATCTATACATTTTGTTATTGACGCCATTAACCTGAAGAAGCCAACTGTTCTTGATGGTTCTTTTGTATGGAACTCTCACAATGTGTCGGTTCCTACCTTCTCCCTGCCTACACACACATTTCAAATAAAAGAAAAAGGAAAAGTCTGCTTTTTGCTAGTGATTTTTTTCTTTAACAAGATGAGTTGAATGCCAAAGGGACAGCATAGCTCATTTTGTTTCACTTAACACACAGGTTGAGAGAGATACTAGAAAATCTTTGTCTACCAAATATCAATGGTGTAAAAAAAACAACAACAACTAGAATAGAGAAAATTCTTCACATCCAAGCATGAGAGATAATTCCCAGCCTTCAATACATTTGTCAAGATTCAATTAGGCATGTGGAAATCTCTGAATGCTGGTTACATTTGATTTTACTCTGGGCTTTGTGACACTTACCACAGCACATTTTGTTATTGATGCCATTGATCTGACCAAGCCATGGTGTCCTTGGTGCTTCTTGTATGTAAGTGAATCACAATGTGTGATTCCTACATTTTCCCAGCACAAACACACATTTCAAATAAAAGAAAAACAATGAAAATCTATCTGCTTAAGGCATGGTCAGCAGGTGGTATCCAAGGCATGGTCAGCAGGTGGTATCCCACAAGGAAAGAATAGGTCAGTGCTAAACCGCACACTTGTCACACACTGGTGACAAAGACACTGTAGCACGGTTCCCATCTCCAATAGAAAATGACATATTCTGGCATGTGTCACGCACTGAAAACAATCATTATCATTCATTCTGGACTTCAAAACAAAGCCTGGGTCATCCCTTAGAGGCTTTGATATTATAAAGATGGGGAACTACATTGATGGAAGAGAAAAGAAAATGCTATTAGAGGACAGCCGCATGAGTTTATCACTTACCACCCAATACCTTGACAACATTGCTGTAGTTTCCTCAAGCAGAATCCATTCTTTTAATCATTACGCAAAGTGTGATGAAAACTGCATGTTTCACGATTGCAGAATGTAGGTGAGAGACACAGATGTTTTCAACAGTGAATCTCTTTGATACAAGATAGAGGCTAAGATGTACAACTTGATTTAAAAACTGTATACTCATTCACAAAACTTTTTCCAAGACTATACAAAACAAGTATTTCAGAATTTTACAAGTGTGTTAAAATTATATGAATGTATTTAATTTTATGTTAAAAGCTCTGAATACGAAACATAAATAAAGTGTCGCAAAATTTGAACTCAAACTCAAAATCGATAGAAAACACTTGAAATGAAATTTCATTTTTGTGAATTTTTGACGACAAATGAGTGATATGTGATAGAGAAATAACACGCCGAGAAAAAGAAAAAAAAAAGACTTACATAAAGTTGAGTGTTGATTGGAAACATAATAGTTCGTCCATCAGGTATGATGATGACCTTAACAACACCAGAGGAATAAAGAACAGAAATTGTTGAGAATTTCAACACATGGACAATAAAGAGAACTAAAGGACACAGAGGACAGAATGGAAAGACTGTTCTTTCATGACTTATGGCTTCTCATGTGACTGATAAGTCCTATTTTTGCCCTGCAGACCCTTCCGCATAAATGACAAGAGTGCTCCGTTGGTTCAGTACCACTGGGCCTTTTCTTGCGCCGTTCTCTTTTTTTTGATAGCCTGCTGGACTCTGTCAGCTTCCCATGCTTTGCTGCCTCTGGTAAGGGCCGCCCTCCAATTTGCACGATCAAGCGAGAGCTTTTCCCACTCACTCACATCAATGGCAAAGGCCTTCAGTGATTGCTTGAGAGTGTCTTTGTAACGTCTCTTTGGGGCCCCAACATTCCTCGTTCCATTGGAGAGCTCAGAGAAGAAGATTTGCTTAGGGAGTCTGGAGTCGGGCATTCTGACAACATGTCCTGCCCAACGTAGCTGAATTTTTTTCAGGTGGCAGAAGATGCTCAATTCCTTGGCACGATTGAGGACCTCAGTGTCTGGAATTTTATCCTGCCATTTGATCCTTAGGATCTTTCTAAGGCAGGCCAGATGAAAGTGATTTAGCTTTCTGACATGCGATTGGTACACTGTCCAGGTTTCAGCCCCATAGAGTAGGGTGGGAAGGACCACAGCATTGTACACTTTCAGCTTAGTGTCTGTGCGAATGCCGGCAACATCCCATACTCTCTTTCGAAGCCTGCCAAATGCAGAGCTGGCTTTGCTGATTCTTGAGAGAATTTCAGTATCAACACGAGCCGCGGAAGACAGTGTACTGCCAAGACAGGTGAAGTTCTCCGACACCTTCAGAAGACTGTCATGGACTTTGATATTTGGGGTCACAGGATACTTGTCGTCTGGAGTAGGCTGATGGAGCACTTCCGTCTTCTTTGTGCTTATTGTGAGGCCAAAGTTGTCACAGGCACTAGAGAACTTATCAACACAGTTTTGCATGCTATCCTCATCGTGTGCCAGAAGTGCACAATCATCAGCAAATAGTAGGTCACAGACTTGAGTATTTTTGGTTTTGGTTTTTGCCTGAAGTCTCCTGAGGTTGAATAGACTGCCATCAGTTCGGTACTTGATGCTTACCCCTTGAGGAGGAGAGCTAAAGGCTTCTTGTAGCATTGCAGAGAACATGATGCTGAACAGAGTTGGGGCTAAGACACAACCCTGTTTTACCCCATTTGTGACAGCAAAGGGCTCTGAAACACTGCCGTTGCTTTTGACTGCAGCTTGCATGCCATCATGAAACTGGCGCACTATTGTGATGAATTCGGGTGGACACCCAAACTTCGCCAAGATTTTCCAGAGGCCTTCATGACACACTGTGTCAAATGCTTTTGTGAGGTCAACAAATGTGATATACAGCGCTTTATTTTGTTCCATGCATTTTTCCTGAATCTGTCTGGCAGCAAAAATCATATCCGCCGTTCCCCTCTCTTTACGAAAGCCACATTGGCTCTCGGGAAGCAAGTCATTTGACGAGAGGTGATCAAGAAGGCGATTCAGAAGCATTCTTGCCAATATTTTGCCAGCAATTGAAAGTAGAGAGATTCCACGATGGTTGTCACAGACTTGGCTGTCCCCTTTTTTTTGGACAGATGGATGATTGAAGCATCTTTGAAGTCCTGTGGCAGCTTCCCTGCTTTCAACATATGATTGAACAACTCGGTCAACCTTTCAATAAGCTTTTCTCCACCGAAGGCATACACCTCAGCAGGAATTGAATCCACGCCTGGTGATTTGTTAAAGGACATCTGATTTGTGGCAGTTCGGGTCTCATTTGCTGTGAATGGCTTGGCAAGAGCTGCATTAATAGGAGTCTGAGGGAGGCGGTCAAATGGACTCAGTATTTATATTTGATGGCCGATTTAGCACACCTCCGAAATGTTCTGCCCAACGCTGAATTATGGCATTCAATTCAACAATGCGTGTTGAACCATCTGACGCAAGAAGTGGCGTAGTGCCAGAGCGGGATGGTCCAAACACAGCTCGGAGGCTCTCAAAGAACTTTTTAGTGTTGTTTGTGTCGGCATATTTCTGAGTTTCTCTTACTCGCTCTTCAAGCCAGTCATTTTTCATTTTCCTCAGCTTCTTCTGGAGTACACCCGTACATGCACGCAGTGCATCAGCTTTTGCTGTGGAAGAGGGGTCACTGCAGTGAGCTTGGATGAGACTATTTTTTTCTTTGATGAGCACTTTGATTTCATTATCATTATCATTGAACCAGTCCTGGTGCTTGCGGACAGGAAAACCAACTGTGCTGCTGGCGCAAGAGTGTACAGTCGTATTTAGGTCAGTCCAGCTCTGTTCAATGTTCTCAGGGTCAAAAGTCACGCAATCCAATCTTGAGGAAAGTTCTGATGAGAGCTCGCTCTGTTTCTCAGCTGAGCAGAGTTTTGAAACATTTAGGCGTTTAGGTGGCGCTTTCCCTTGAGGGCATCTATTGCGCCTCAATGTTAGTCTGAGCTTGCAAACAATGAGTCTGTGGTCAGTTCCACACTCGGCACCACACATCGCCTTTGTTACAAGGACATCCTTTCTGTCAGTCTTCCTCACAATGACATAGTCTATGAGATGCCAATGCTTTGAGCGGGGATGCATCCATGACGTTCTGTTTCTCACGGGGAGACTAAAATTTGTGTTGGTAATGAACAGGCCAAATTCAGCGCACAAAGTAAGTAAGCGCAACCCATTGTTATTGCATGAACCAACTCCATGAGGGCCCAAAACATTTGGCCACGCTGAGATTTCTGAGCCAACCCTAGCATTGAAGTCCCCCAAGAGAATCAGCTTATCAGCTGCCGGGACAGAGCATATGACAGATTCTAGATCAGAATAGAACTTGTCTTTGGCTTCATCTGGGTTTGTCATGGTGGGCGCATATGCGCTAATGAGGGTGGCTGACTGGCTTTTCCCAACTGGGATCCTGAGTGTCATTAGCCTGTCATTTATTTCAATTGGCATAGACTGCAAGTTTCTGACAAGGTCATTTTTAATTGCAAACCCAACACCATGCTGTCTCGGTTCGACTGCACCCTTGCCTTTCCAGAAGAAGGTGTATCCACCACTGAGCTCTTTGAGTTGGCCACTATCAGGGAGTCTGGTCTCACTGAGTGCCACTATGTCCAGGTTGTACCTGCTGAGCTCAATGGCAATAAGTGCAGTGCGTCTTTCCAGGTTGTTTGAGTTGTCCTGTAGTGTGCGTATATTCCAGGCTCCTAGCCTGAGTAAGCTGAATTTCTTTTTGTTTCGACCGCAAAAAGGGATCCCCACTGGTCGCGGTATACCAGTCAGGGTGATGTGAAGTGGGCTTTCTTTAGGGCACCTTTTCTAGCCCCTTCCTCAGTTGAGGTGAGCAGTGCTATCCTTAAATAAGGCTGCTCAGCTACTGTGGGTGCTGCCTCCCCACGCCTCCACTAATAAACCCTTCCTTTGTGTGCAGCCAAGTATTATTTCAACAACTTTATTGAGATTCTTGTAAGATACCTCTTTCTGGGTAGATCTGACCCACTCTTAGTTGGCAGTGTCCATTTCGGTGATGTGTGCTAATTTCAGAGGGTGGGGGGGGGGGGGATGAAAGAGTTGATAGCTTCAGTTTGTAATAACTCAAACTGATGGAGTGGGGGGGGGGGGGGAGGGATCTAGTTTTTCTTTTCATTGGTCTGTTAAAATAAAAGCTGGCGGTAGGATCAGGGGTGAAATAGAACAGGATCTTGACCTTTCATTTGTGGATATTGGGACCTTTCTGAAAAAATATTAATTCTCGCCAGAGTTAGTAGGTGCACAGGCAATATAAAAAATTAAAATAAAAGTCAGTGTGGTGATTTTTTTGTTGCTTTTTTTTTTTAACCAAGAAGAATGCTGTGATGTTGAACTCTTGGACCTTACTTCTGGCCTTGAAATTTTGAAAAGTGATTTGTATCTTGTCTCAGCCTTTCAATAACAGATGCCATATATGCCATGTTTGGTGGCCCAGGGGAAGTCAGTGTTGCCCAGTCACAAAGTAGATATTCTGGAAGCTCATCACTAACATTACTACAACTAACCTATACATAGCCTCCATGGTTTGCATAACGCCACCTAAGCTGTGTTTTCATGTGTGCAGAAATGGCAGTGGAAACGTCAAAAATCCATCAAGTAGCAACAGGAAAGACTGTTTTCTTGCAGATAGAAATGGCGTTTGCAAACAAATGAAAACATTCTTTCTGTGTCACTACTGGAAGGGTTTTTGATGTCTCCGTTTTCGTTTCTGTTTCCATGAACGTGTAAATACAGCTTAATCTCCCTTAGAGCACCTATCATTTTACTAACACTGTCAACCTATATGTACATATAGATCCCATCATTTTACTAACACTATCAACCTATATGTACATATAGACCCCATCATTTTACTAATGCTATCAACCTATATGTACATATAGACCCCATCATTTTACTAATGCTATCAACCTATATGTACATATAGACCCCATCATTTTACTAACGCTATCAACCTATATGTACATATAGACCCCATCATTTTACTAACACTATCAACCTATAATTATGTACATATATAGACCCCATAATTAATTTTTTTACTAATGCTATCAACCTATATGTACATATAGACCCCACAGTTTTACTAACACTATCAGCCAATATGTACATATAGACCCCATCATTTTACGAACGCTATCAACCTATATGTACATATAGACCCCATAATTTTACTAACGCTATCAGCCTATATGTACATATAGACCCCATAATTTTGCAACACTACTAACCTAGCTCCATAATATTACTAACTCTGCTAACCTGTTATAGACCTCTTCATAATACTAACTTTACTAACCTGTAATAGACCTCTTCATAATACTAACATTACTAACCTGTTATAGTTCTCTTCATAATACTAACTCTACTAACTAACCTGTCTTAGCCCTCTTCATACATTTCTAACCTGTTATGTTCCTCTTCATACCACTAGTACTACTAACCTGTTATAATCTTCTTCATACCCTAATACTACTAACCTGTTATAATCTTCTTCATACCCTAATACTGCTAACCTGTTATAATCTTCTTCATACCCTAATACTACTAACCTGTTATAATCTTCTTCATACCCTAATACTACTAACCTGTTATAATCTTCTTCATACCCTAATACTACTAACCTGTTATAATCTTCTTCATACCCTAAACTGCTAACCTGTTATAATCTTCTTCATACACTAACACTGCTAACCTGTTATAATCTTCTTCATACACTAACACTGCTAACCTGTTATAATCCTATTCAAATTGCTAGCACTACTGACCTGTATTTAGTCCCCATGTTTTTGACTGACAATACCATTTGTATCATGCTTCTGGTCCTGCCTGTTTGGCATTTTTACGTCGAGAACTTCACATTTTGTGACCGTGGTAACACTGGAACCTGGTGTCAACCCTCCATAAGGCGAATGTGAAAGACTGAGACTATTTCTTTCTGTAAATTGAGTCTTTTTGGAGACACAATACCTAAGTAAATAATGGATAGTTAATTAGGACTTTTTGATGCAGGATATTTTGTTAACAATGTTTGGGAAATTTTTTGGTCTGGATCAAAACTTTTTTTTCCAGGATTTTGATTCTCTGTTTATTCCTCGCTATTTGCCAAGATACTTTTGGAACTTTCTTGTTAAAGGTGAAACTTAAAAAGATAGTGTTGTAGTGGGAAAAATGAAAGTTGCAGGACAGAGTTTGATAGCGCTAACATCTCTAATTGAAGAATTTGTAAATTATGAGAATTGCGATGTTACGAAGTGAGGGTAGCATAGGATGAAACAGAGTGAAAATAACGTGTAGGATGAAAGAGGGGAAAATATATCTCATGGGAGGAAACAGCATAAAAGCAAACTCTTTGTAGGAAAGAGGGGGAAATTTAACCTTTCAATGAAGAATGATGGCTTAGGTTTCCCTGGATAAATTTAATTCAAAGGGATTTCATTGTGCTACATATGGAGGGATTTACAGCAGTAACACAGAATGTTAACCAGCCTGGATGTCCACAGATGGGATAGACCTACAATGATTCAGCCGCTGTATTCATGTACAGATTTAGTTTCCTCTGTTATTATTGATGAAATATTTTGATTTTTCACCTTCACTCAGGCATTGTCCAGCCACTACAGGATGTAGCCCCCCCCCTCCCTCCCCCCCCCCTCCGACAATGCTGTCCATTCTCTTCTGTCAGTTATTTTCCTCATCCATGTTGTTCCTCCTCTCTTTGTCATGTTTTTATCATATTTACAAAATTCGTAGACTTTTCAGCAGGGGCCATTTCCTGTTAGATCCCGAACTTCCTGTTAGATCCCGAACTTCCTGTCCTATCATTCTGTTATATTCTGTCTATCGTCTTACCTCTTCCTAGCACAGTGTGACCTATAACTAGTATCGACGTGCTTTCTCCAAACTCAACTCAAACTATGATTTTACATCCAGAATTAATTTGGGGTTTATGTGAAATGAAAGGATGATAGATTTGCCAGAGAACCATTTTATGGAGTTCTTACAGATAACATTAAAAAACACACTTTTATATGCAAAAATTTTATGTAAAATGCTTCTGACGTGGTTACTTTGCTAAACTTTAGAATAGAGGAAACTCAAGTCTTGTGACTTGGGGGCTGAGGGGCCCTTTGAGACTGAGCAGCGCTTAATTTTTTTAACTTGGTGTCATGCCTTCCCGTGGCATCAGTGTACAGCGCTGCCACAGATGAGCCAAGAAATGTGAATTCTCTTTGTTTGTTTAAAATCTTTTTTTTCTTTTTCTTTTTCTGCGGCTAAACCATGCTGCGTACCAAACCTGACCTGATCTGAGGCACCACTTTGCGCCTTCATCTTGGTATCGTACCACTACCAGTACATCATTTCGAGACAACATACACTGGCAGATGTGCTCCATTATGAAAATTCAAGTCTGAACTCGCAGCTAAGTACTCGTATTGGTTTTACATTCTGCATTTTATTTTCTTTGTTTGGTTGTTTTATTGGTTCAATTTTCCACCCTGTCATATTTTTATCCCCTTTATAAAGGTAAACACATAGCAAAAGCTTGGTGTGTTTTTCCTGTGCTTGTGCATTTGATTGTATTGTTTCTGTATTATAATTCTTAGGTGTGGCTGGCGGGTGCTTCTGGTAGTGTCTCCTTCTGTCCTAGATCCTGTCATTCTGTTATATTCTGTCTATCGTCTTGCTTCTCCCTAGCACAATGTGGCCGTTATCCTGTCGACGTGATTTCTCCAAACCCAAACTTAGGTGAGGCTTATCTTGGAAAAATCATATTACATGGAAATTCGCAGTTAGTTTTTGTGGAGGAAGTAGCAGTGGTGGAGCTGAGGGTCCACAATGTAGTCATGAGTATAGCTGACCCATACTTTGTGCCAGCATCCTTAGCCGCTGCCCAAGTAGGTATAAATCCCGCGGATGCACCTTCCGATTTCCGACCGGTGAGAGCATTCACCAGCCTGATGCTGAAGGAGAGACCACAACTACTTCCGTATTGAGCTGAGAGAGACAGAAGTCCACAGAACTCTAGCGTAACATTTTGTCCACATTTGAGCTGCTGCTGAGTGGTAAGTAAACTTGTACAACAAATGTGTATTTTATTTAAGGTCCATAAGGAACCTACCTCTAATAAGGTTATTTAAGTATAACTGCTGCCTCTGCGAAATTCACAGAAATGCCGTTTAGTCAATTATTATAAACCTAACAGGATGAAGTCTGTTAAGGAAAGTACTGTCCTTTGAGGGAAACATGTAAATATTAGATATATTAATCATTCATTCAATTGTCAATGTTTGATTCTGTGAGAGCTGCTGGTCTGACTCATAATACTAATAATAGTGTCAATGGCTAAACGTAATAACAAAGTATTTATTATACTACAGGGTAAGTGTAGAAGTCAAGCCTTCCCTTGATAGATTAGGAAGTCATGATTGGTTTCATTCTTCACACAGGAAGACAGCTCCACCACCTTGGCTGTTTTCCTAACTTGAGTGATGTAGTTGAAATCCGAATTCTATGCAGTGCTGTGTTATTTGGGGTCTACAGTCCAGTCGTCGTCGTCGTCAGCATTACATCCCCGTAGAATGACAAGGTTCTGTCTCCACTATTTGGCTGCACTGCGTAACACATTAAACACTACTTCTACAGGACTTTCCCATTGTGTGGAAGTATCAAGGCAGTTTGGTGTGTAAATTGTAAGTATTCCTAAACAAAAATAAAAAAATTGCTTGCTTTAAAAGCGATGATCACATGAAACTCCAATCTTCGATGTCTCAAAAGTTGAAGGAAGGGGGTTCGAACCTTGTCATTCTAGGGGACGATTAGCCAGCGGTAGAACGGGGACCTTGCTTGAAGCCTCCACTACCTGTGCAGTTTGTGCCATACTTTCTATGCTGATGTTGTGTCCAGTTTTGAATTATAAAGTTTTATGACGATTTACCACTTCAAAAAATATCCATTGTTAAATCTGAAACATCGACAAGACTTTATATAAAGTTTTTGCAAAAACCCCCATCTCTAAATTACTCATACATAATATCAGATTGTGCTGTATTTATAATCTCCAACACAATGTTGACAAATGAATAAAGTCTAAAATTTAAATGTTACAAAATCTATTTCCTAAATTAAATAGTTCAGTGTCCATACATGACATTGCGTGGCACGATAACATCTCACACTTAAATGGTTCAAATTCTATTTGCTTTAGTTTTTGTCACATCCTCAAAGTTGTTTGGGAAGTTTTACATCACATCCAGAGTTAAAGACCTGCCAGTATGGAAACTTAACTTACCTGTTGCTGTAGGATGGAAAGAAAAGCGTCGTTGGTGGTGGGGGGGGGGGGGGGGAGGGAGTGGGATAGGCCATATTTCATTACTCACGCTGAACAGAAATGTTTATTTGGGGGTTTGAAGGGAATTTTTCTTCAGCCTGTTAGTTAATTTTTGTGTAGACTTGGATTTAATTTGCTGGGGCGGGGGCATTGGAATTATTATTATTTTTTTGATATTAGGAATAAGGTGGAGTGGACAATGTTTTATTCTGTGGCAAATATGCTGTACTTTGATATATCTATTATGTTAGTGGGGGCGAGGAGGGGGGATGAGTAGCAAATGTATTGGGGGGGGGGTGTAGAAAGAAGTAGGGCAATTTTTAATTGTAAATTAGGGTGGGGTGGGATGAAGTACAGTGTTTTTTATTATTTATTCTTTTTTTTCTAGTTTTTCTGTTCTTTCTATTCTGATCCATTATGTTCCATTCTACTCAGTTCTACTCTACTCTACTCTGTTCTGTATTATCTAATCTATTCCCTCTATTCTCTATTTCATTTTACTTTATATCATTTTTATTATTTTTGATTTCACTTTATGAGATACTGCAGGAACCAGTCTGGAGACCAGATCTCTATAGTACCGCGGTGAAGAGTCCCCCTGGATGTATGAAAGCACAATATAAGAAATCATCCTTACTTGTGCCGGGGTAGACCATGCCTCGACCGGTTTGAGAAAAGTTGTGCATTGATTTTTTTTTTTTGAATGTTAGCACAATATATTAAACCATCCAGGCTGTGTCATGGAAGACCAATCCTTGGCCGGTTTGAGAAAAGTTGTGCGCCTTTTATACCGATTCCACGCAATATAGCGCATCCATACTTTGAGCTACCGAAGACTGTTTGGTGGCCAGAGTTTGAGAGAAGTTGCGGGTCGGTCAAGGGGAAATGCGGTAGGTCCTGCATGCCACTCTAGTCTACTCTTGGGGTTCGCGATCTTAACTGAATAACGTTAGGTGTTAAATTCCAGTGTAGTTGGGCTTGTAAAGATAGTAAGAGTTCGGGGAGGAGGACGGGTGAATTGGAAGGGAGGTGTTGACTAATTACAGAATAATTTGTGATCAATTTTACGTATTTGCAGCTACATACCTTACTTTACCCATTGTATCGAAAGGCTTGCAGGCCTTTAATTAGGTGTCAAAAGTTCTTGAAAGATATACCAGACATAAACCAAAGCAAATGGGGTTAACAATAATAAAAACTGTTAATTGCAATTCAACTTCAATTAGGTTTGTTACTGATTGGGAACATTATTCAATACTGGACACATCTGGATGCATTTTAATTATTGAATATTATTGTACTAGCTGCACACGTCTTGCAAACAATTGTAACTTTAGAACCGCTTGAGATGATTAAATGAAATAAAAAGCTTTGTCATCTTTAATTCGAGTTCTATTGATCCCATAAATGAACTAAATCTAAATGAGCATATTGAATTTTACTATACCAGGCCGCATACGTGTAGCAAACAAATTAACAATTGTAACTTTTGAATCTCTGGAGATAACTGAATGAAATAAAAAGGCTTGTCATTTCTAATTCAAGTTGTATTGATTCCATAAATGAACTAGATCTAAATGAGCATTTCTGGTAAGATAGAAATAGTTAAAAGACTTGACCTGACGGGCTGAAACCTCATATAGTTCTGAACCTTATTTGGTTGTCTGTGTATCAAGTCATTAGAAAACTGCAAGATTTTTACTTCACATGAACAATCTTTACTTCTTTTTTAAAAATGTTTGAATTGACCTGATTCTTTCAAACGTTACAGCTATTTAAAGTTTGTTGCAAGATTTATGTGGCTTGATATATATAATTTTTTATGTATTATTAAAGTTAATGTTCTCCTCTGTTTGGCTTTGTTTCCTTTGTTCATGAATGACCATGTGAATTCAAGTGTACAGTAGTCCATGTTTCTTTCTTAGTGATTGAGAGAAATGATAAAACCTCGTTGAACTGAAGCTTTCTTGAATTTGGTCCTAGAAATTAATGCAATCTCTTAGATTTAAAAAATTGGGTTTGAATTTATATGTTGACCCTTTTCCGAAACAATGAGGCATGTATTTTCATAATAGCTTCCCCTAAACGGAATAATTATTCCCCTTCATTGCAACCCTTTGTTGTACTTCCCCACCCCCACCTTGGCCCCATCCCCATAAAGCCCCCCAAACATCTAATGATGTTGACATGAAATATTTTATTGTTCTACACCACAATTTTCTCTCTCCCTATCTTTCTTGCTCTCTCTCCTTCTCTCTCTCTCTCGCTCTCTCTCTGTCTGTCTGTCTGTCTGTCTGTCTCTCTCTCTTTCTCTCTCTCTCTCTCTCTCATACAGGTTGACCAGGGGCCATCAATAAAGTACATATGCTCAAAAAGGAGGGGTGAGCGATAGATGGAAAATCGTACTGTAAAGAATACGTATGCTTTTCATGACAGTAATAGATTGAAATGTTTAGTTTTACAGCTAGTATATTTATATATATGTTATTACTATTAATATTATAATATACAGTGCATCATGTTTACCAAAAAAAGCTCACTATTTTTCTTGCATCTGTTTGCAGTTGGCATCAGAACAGTTTGTTTTTGGAGACATGTGAAATTTTTGTGTATTGGCAAAAATCTTGCCTGGGTAAGTAGATGATATCTAAGCTAATTTCAAATACAACTATGGCAAAGGAGGCAGTACGATAGATCTCTTTAGCACAAGAGGCCAAGTTTAGGGAACTGAGAGGAATCGAGGAAGTCCTAGAGGAAGAAAGGCAAAGACGGTGAGTCAGGTAAGAAATTCACTCCTTTTCATAGGGTAGGGACTCAGTTTGGAAAGCTATGGTACCCTTTATAACTGCAGAGGGTTAGGAAACTAACAATAGTACTAATAGCTATAATATCTGCTATATAATGATAGTAAACTTATCAAATGCTGTTTTCATGCGACTCTTTTAAGTTTTAGAATATGCCTGTTGGATTGTCCGGCCCGATGAAAACACTCCCATACACCAAACTTTGTAATAACTGCAGCAATATGGTATACACATGAGTGTCATTGTAACTGCTGGGGGTCAGGGGAGGGATGGTGTGTGTGTGGGGGGGGGGCAGGTTTTTACACCCCGAGACGCTCCAACAGATGGGGGGGGGCAGGTTTTTACACCCTAAGACGCCCCAACAGATAGGTGGGGTGGAGGGGGGGGGCGGGCAGGTTTTTACACACTAAGACACCCCAACAGGTAGGGGGGCAGGTTTTTACACCCTAAGACGCCCCAACAGATAGGTGGGGTGGAGGGGGGGGGGCGGGCAGGTTTTTACACACTAAGACACCCCAACAGGTAGGGGGGCAGGTTTTTACACCCTAAGACACTCAACAGATAGGTGGGGTGTAGGGGGTCAGGTTTTTACACCCTAAGACGCTCAACAGTGGGGTGTAGGGGGGCAGGTTTTTACACCCCAAGACGCTCAACAGATAGGTGGGGTGTAGGGGGGTAGGTTTTTACACCCAAAGACACCCAACAGATAGGTGGGTGGGGGGGGGGGGCTCAACATGGGGTATTCTCGGAGTGCCATGATCAAATTTTCAACCCACACCCTTTTTACTTCCAAATTCATTGAGAAGAATTTACTCCCTTCGGATCATTTTTTCGTTAATTACCTCGTCCTCTCTCTTCATGCTACAGTTGCACTTTCTCTCATTCAGTTAGTAGTTGGTTAGGACAGGAACAGAACTAACATAAACAGCCACTTTAGATTGGACCTCTGCAGTTTAGATACCTTTATTGTTGTGGCATCTGGACTAACAATGGATGCTTCTTTTGATGAAGCGGGAAAGTGGGAAGAGCTCACCCCTAGGTCTGTACAGACCAGGGGCAAGTAGAAAACTAACAAACATTTGCTGTAACATATCTCATTCCTTCTCTGTTTTTTTCAAACAGAATTTGAAACAAATAAATAAACGAAAAAGGCAACTAACATTTTCCTTATGTCTAAACATAACCACGTTTGACAAGTTAAATCCACTCACTAATGGGGTACCCATCAAAAGTGAAGTATTATGAGCTCGGGACAAAAAAAAAAAAAAATGTAAAGCAAAAGTTTTGTGCAATGAATGTTCTACCATCTGAAACTTGCAACACTTTGTGCCTTCATCTTGGGACGGAACCAATGCGTCACTTCAAGCCTTCATACATTGACGGATGTGCTGCATTACGAAAATTCAAGTCTGGACTCACAGCTAAGTACTCGTATCAGTTTGACATTCTACAGGATTTTTTTTTCAGCCGTTTTATTGGTTCTGATGTTGTGTCCAATTTTGGTTTATGACGTTTTATGATGATTTACTACTCCAGAAAATATCCTTAGTCAAGTTTGAAAAAATGACGTTTTGTATAAAGTTTTGCCAAAAATGTTCATCTCTAAGTTAATCGTACATAACGTCTGATTGTGCTGTATTTGTAATCTCCAACATAATGCTGAGAAATTAAGAAGGTGTCAAATGTAAATGTTTGAAAATCTATTTGCTAAATGAAATTGTTCAATATCCACACATACATGACATTGCGTGGCACGATAACATCTCAAACTTGAATGGTTTAAATCCCATTTGCTTTGGCTGTTGCCACATTATCAAAGTTGTTTGTGACAAGTTTTACTTCACATGCAGAGTTAATGACCTGCACGTATGGAAACTTAACTTACCTGTAGGATGGAAAGAAAAGCATCGTTGGTTTGGGGGAGGGGAGGAGAAGTGGAGGCGTGGTGAAGGGATTGGGATAAGCCATATTTCATTATTTATGCCTAATAGAAATTTTCATTTGGGGGTTTGAAGAGAATGTTTCTTCAGCCTGTTAGCTTATTTTTGTGTAGAGTTGGATTTAATTTGGTTTGTTGCTTGGGTGAAGTGGGGGGGGGGGGGGAGGGGGGTGGAAAGGGAATGGGATTTGGTTATTTAGGTGTTGGGAGTAAGGCGAAGTGGGCAATGTTTTATTCTGTGGCAAAAATATTTTTATGTTATCTTAGTGATGGACTGGTTAGGGGATGAGTAGCAAATGTATTTTGGGGGGGGGGGGGGGGGCGGAGTCAAGAAGTAGTACGGTCATTTTCTCTGTAAATTGGGGGGGGGGGGGGACAGAATGAGGTACAATGTTTTTTTACCTTTACTTTTTACTCTTTTTCTACACTTTCTGTTCTTTCTAATCTGTTCTATTCTGTTCCATTCTACTGAGTTCTACCGTACTCTCCTCTGTTGTACTATACTCTACTCTGTTGTACTATACTCTACTCTGTTGTACTATACTCTACTCTGTTGTACTATACTCTACTCTGTTGTACTATACTCTACTCTGTTGTACTATACTCTACTCTGTTGTACTATACTCTACTCTGTTGTACTATACTCTACTCTGTTGTACTATACTCTACTCTGTTGTACTATACTCTACTCTGTTGTACTATACTCTACTCTGTCTATTCTCACTTTCATTTTTTGTTTTATTCTTTTTGATTTCACTTTATTAGATCCTGCAGGAACCAGTTCTAGTGCCGTGGTGTAAGATTCCCCTAGTTTTATGCACGCACAATATATGAAACCATCCAGACTTTGTGCCGGGGTAGTCTAAGACCACACTTCGACCGGTTTGAGAAAAGTTGTGCTTGGATTTTTTTTTTCGAATGTAGCACAATGAATTAAACCATCCATACTTTGTGTCATGGAAGAGCATGCCTTGGCCGGTTTGAGAAAAATTGTGTGACTTTTATACCGATTCCGCGCAATATAGCCTATCCATACTTTGAGCTACCGAAGACTGTTTGTTGGCTGAAGTTTGAGAAAAGTTGTGCAGTCGGTCGAGGGGGAACACGGCAGGTCCTGCTTGCCACTCTAGTCCACTCATGGGTTTCGCAATTTAAATGTTCCACAGTAGGTCTTAAAACTCCAGTGTAGTTGGGCTTGTAAAAATTGTAGAAATTGGGAGGGGGAGAGGTGGAGGGAGGGAGTTGAAGTGTTGGGTAATTACAGAATAATTTTATTAATTCATGTATTTGCAGTTACTTACCTTATTTTTCCTACAGTATCAAAATGCTCGCAGGCCTTTAATTCGGTGTCAAAAGTTTTTGAAAGCTATACCAGGCATAAACCAAAGGAAATAGGGCCAAAAACAATATAAAGCTATTAATTGCAATTCAACTTCAATTAAGTTTATTTCCCATTGTGAACATTATTCAATACTGGACACATCTGGATGCAGTTTTAATAATTGAATATTATTGTACTAGCCGCACACGTCCCGCAAACAGTTGTAACTTTAGAACCGCTGGAGATAATTAAATGGAATAAAAAGCTTTGTCATTTTTAATTTGAGTTCTATTGATCCCATAAATGAACTAAATCCAAATGAGCATTTATGGCAAGATAGAAACAGTTAAAACGTTTGACCCGACAGGCTGAAACCTCATATAGTTCTGACATTGTTTGTAGGTTGTCCAAGTCAGGACATCAAGACATTAGAAAACTGAAAGGCATTTATTTCACAGGAACAATTTTTGTTTCATTTTTAAACATTTTGGTATTGTCCTAATTTGTTCTAAAGTCACAGCCGTTGAAAGTTTTTCAAGACTTATGTGGCTTAGCATAATTATGTGATATATCTATTATATATTTCAGTAACTTGCAACCTTTGGCATGACTAACTGACCAAACTGTACACTTTTCAGGCCTTATATTTGGCAGGAAAGTGGCAGTTGAGATAAGGAAGATGATGGCTATAATTAAAAGTTGTTTACTTCAAGCATGTATTTTTAATAAATAACAATATTGAATACTATGTAACATCTGTATTTTTGCATGTTTGTTTCATAATATATTGTAGTAGCGTCCATGTCATAAAAAGTCACCGTATCAGGCGTTCAGTTTGGTGCGTAATGTTCTGGTGCGCATGGGTTCTGAAGCAAGACTTTAGTTTATTACTTTTATTATACTAGGGGGGGGGGTGTTGGGGATCACATGATTGTTTATTCTGGGCAATGCCCGGTAGCTCATCTAGTTATGTAATAATTAAGTTAATGATCTCTTGTGTGTGTGGATTTTTTTTTTTCTTTGGTTCATGAATGTCAACTCAAACATCCATCAATCCATTTTTTTCTCTTTTTTGTTTAGCAAAATCCCCGGATGAGTAGATGAAAGCTAAGCTAATTTCAAATTCAACTCTGGCAATGGAGGCAGTATGATAGATGTCTTTAACACAGAGGTCAAGTTTAGGAAACTGGCAGTAATCAAGGTAGTCATAGAGAAAATAGGGAAAGACAGTGAGTCAGGTAAGAATTTCACTCCTTTTCATATGGCAGGGACTATATTTTGGAAAACTATGGTACCCTTTATAACTGCAGAGGGTTAGGAAGCTAACAATACTAATAGCAACATTATCTGCTGTATAAAGATAGTAAACTCATCAAATGCTGTTTTCCTGCGACTCTTTCAATTTGAGAATATGCCTGTTGGATTGTCTGGGGGAAAGCAACCACATACCCCAAGCTTTGTAATAACTGTAGCTGGATAGTATAGTGTCATTGTAAATGCTGGACTTTGGGGGGATGGAGAAGTGGGGGAGGGACGGGTAGGTTTTTACACCCTAAGACACCCAACAGATAGGTGGGGAGGCTCAGCATATGGTATTCTCGGAGTGCCAAGATCAAATTTACAAGCCCCACCCCTTTTTACTTCCAAACTCAATAAAAGAGATTTTGCTCCCTTCGGATCATCTGTTTGTTAATTACCTCGTCCTCTCTGTCCATGCTACAGTTGCACTTTCTTTCATTCAGTAAATAGTTGGTTAGGACAGGTACCAGAACTAACAGAAACAGCCACGTTAGAGACCTTTATTATTGTGGCCTCTGGACTAACTTTTGATGAAGTGGGAAAGTGGGAAGAGCTCACACTTATGTTCTGTACAGACCAAGGGGCAAGTAGAAAACTAACAAACGTTTGCCGTAACTGATCTTGTTTCTTCTCTGTTTTTCAAACGGCAACTGAAACAGACAAACAAACAGAAAAAGCAATTAACATGATCAGACAATGCCGACTGTTCTGTCTGAATACAACCATGTTTAACAAGTTAAGCTCACTCACCAACGGAGTACCCACCAAAAAATGAACTATGATGAGCTCGGAAGAAAAAAAAAAATTGTAAAGCAAAAGTTTTGCGCAGTCAATGTTTCTCACTTCTAAAACTTGATTGTTGTAAATGTAACTCTGAAATCAGGAGATTCTCCATGACATACGTAATCCTGACCTTAGTTCTTGTTTGTTCCAACTCCACTTTCTGCACAACTGAGAACTTTGAGTTTTACGTTTGGGGCTTTAGTTATCATGCTGAAGAGATAGAACAAATCGGAACTGTGAAACAACTTGACAAGTACCACACAGCATTTTAAACAAGTGTCAATGTGTGCATTTGTTATACCTCTTCTACATACTAAAAAATCTCCAGCTTTTCAGAAAATGGAAATTTTGAACAACCCAGAACCAAGGCCATGTTTTGCTGCTGATGCAGAGTTTCCGTTTTCACAGCCATCAATGATCAATGTATTGATTGTCCCACCTATTCCTTTGTTGCCTTCCTTTTCCTGCAGAATGGGGCCAAGGAGATGTGGATCTGCCTGCGTCAGGGGACATTAGGATTGAGAATGCTAACTTCTGTTGTCCGAGGTAAGCGGAAACCTGAGACTATTAGCTATGCACTGGTTTTTGTTTGTTTTTTTGTTGTTTTGAAACACCTGCAATGAAGTTGACGAAATATTACAAAAAGTCACAGAAAATCTATCTGGTCACAGCAAAGCTTGAAGTAAAGTCAGAAAATTATGGCAAAAATAAAAAATAAAAAGTTGTATGTAACAAAGCCTTGTATAAGAAATGATAAAGAAACGATTACCATGAAATGCTAAAGAAAAGAGAAGACGACTCAAGCTTTCTATCGATTGATGTTCATCAGGACCAAAATATAACAGGATTTAAAATATTTTTCTAATGCAAGACTTTCTAACATTCAACTTTTTCTTTTTGACATAAAATATTTTTCTAATGCAAGACTTTCTAACATTCAACTTTTTCTTTTTGACATAAAATATTTTTCTAATGCAAGACTTTCTAACATTCAACTTTTTCTTTTTGACATAAAATATTTTTCTAATGCAAGACTTTCTAACATTCAACTTTTTCTTTTTGACATAAAATATTTTTCTAATGCAAGACTTTCTAACATTCAACTTTTTCTTTTTGACATAAAATATTTTGATTCTTCAATGAAGTTGCAACTGTGTTTTTGTTGTTGTTTTTCTTTTCATCACTCATCAAAATTGTCAACACTTTACACTTTCATCCTGGTATCGAACCAATGCATCACTTCAAGCCTTCACACATTGATAGACGTCTTGCATTCCAGTAATCCAAGTCTGGACTCGCAGCTAAGTACTCATACTGGTTTTATATATCACATATTTTTTTCCAGTTGTTTTATTGGTTCTAATGTTGTGTCCAGTTTTGAATTATGAAGTTTATGACAATTTGCTACTCCAGAAAATGTGCGCTGTTAAGTCTGAAGAAACGGTAAGACTTTATGAAGTTTAGCAAAAAAAAAAGTCCATCTTCAATTTAATCAGACCTAACATCTGATTGTACCGTATTTAGAATCTCCAACATAATGTTGACAAATTAATAGTCTAAAATTTAAATGTTTTTAAAATCTATTTCCTAAATTAAATTGTTCAAATCCATACGTGACATAATGTGACACGATATCTCAAACTGAAATGGTTCAAATTCCATTTGCTTTAGTTGTTGCTACATTATCAAAGCTGTTTTGGGAAGTTTTGCGTCACATTGAGGGTTATGACCTGGGAGTGTGGAAACTTAACTTACCTGTTATTGTAGGATGGAAAGAAAAGCGCCGTCGATTTTGGGGGGGGGGGGGGTGGGAGTGGGATAACAAGCCATATAAATTATTCATGCCAAATAATAATTTTCATTTTGGGTGGTTGAAGAGAAGGTTTGTTCAGCATGTTAGCTTATGTTTGTGTAGAGGTGAAGTAGTTCAGTCATTTTCTTTATTCATTGGAGGGAAGAGGAGGGGGGGGGGGGTGAGGTACAGTGTTTTTATCTTTGTTTTTTATACTCTTTTTCTGTTCTTCCTAATCTGTTCTATTCTGTTCTTTTCCACACAATTCTACTCCAGCCAATTCTATTGTACTAATTTCTACTCCTTCCATTCTCTCTCTTTCATTTGACTTTATTTCATTTTTATTATTTTTTATTTCACATTATTGGATCCTGTAGGAACCAGCTCTAGTGCCGTGATTTAAGATTCCTCCTGGATTTATGCATGCACAATATATGACACCATCCAGACTTTGTGCCGGGGTAGACCATGCCTCGACCGGTTTGAGAAAAGTTGTCATCATCATCATCATTGCCTTTCTCACCCTGGATCAGGGTATAGGCCAACAACAAACACTTTCCATCCCTCTCTATCATGGGCCAGTCTCTTTACATTATTCCAAGTCTTTCCGCTTCGTTGCACATCATTTTCTCTGGCTCTTCTCCACGTTCCGCGCGGCCTTCCTCTTGATCTCTTGCCCTGGGGATTCCAATCCAATACCTTCTTCGTGATGCTGTTTCCTGGCCTCCTGAGAGTGTGGCCGATCCATCTCCATCGCCTCCTACCAATTTCCTCTCTGACTGGGCTCTGTCTTGTTCTTTTCCATACAATTTCATTGCTGACCTTGTCTGTCCATCTGATCTTAAGTAGCTTCCTCAAACATCTGTTGATGAAAACTTGGATTCTCTTTATGCAGGCCTGGGACTGACTTCACGTTCGAGTTGAATATCCTCAGCTTTGTTTTTAGAGATATATCCTTGGTTCTCCAAATCTTGCTTAAGGACGTAAAAGCTGCCTGTGCCTTTCCAATTCGTGCTTTGACTTCTGCCTCTGTTCCTCCCTTATTGTCAATGATACTACCAAGATAGCAGAAGGACTCTACATCTTCCAGTGGTTGATCTCCTACTCTGACTTGTGCGCTTGGGGGTGCAACAATTTTTAGGACCTTCGACTTCGCAGGATGTATCCTCAATCCAATAGATTCTGAAATTTTGTTTAGAGCTGTAGTCTTTGCTTGCATCTGGTCGTGTGTGTGCGACAATAGTGCCAAGTCATCTGTAAAATCTAGATCGTCCAGCTGTGTCCATGGGGTCCATTGTATGCCATTTCTTCCTCCACTGGTGGTTTCTTTCATAAGCCAATCAATCACCAGGACAAAGAGAAATGGGGACAGCAAACAACCCTGCCTAACACCAGTCTTGATATCAAAGCTGTCAGTAAGCTCGCCATCGTGTACGACTCTGCAACTTGTCCCCTCGTACATGCTCTTGATAAGGTTCACCATCTTCTCTGGGATTCCATAATGTCTCAATATTCTCCACAGTGTTTCTCTATCGATGCTATCAAAGGCCTTCTCGTAGTCGAGGAAGTTCACTATCAGTTGGGAGTTCCACTCTAGCGACTGCTCTACTATGATTCTCAGCGTGGCGATCTGGTCGGTGGTTGATCGATTACTCCTGAAACCAGCTTGCTCCTCACGAAGTTTTGGGTCTGTTGCATTCTGTATTCGCTTGAGAATAATCCGGTTGAAAACCTTTCCTGGGATGGAGAGAAGTGTGATTCCTCTGTAGTTACTACAATTGCTGAGGTCCCCTTTTTTTGGAAGCTTCACGAGGTGTCCTTCCTTCCAGTCCTTTGGAAACTTGCCTCCGATCCAAATCCTCGAGAATAGCGAGTGCAGACCCTCTGCAGCCCCAGCAGCATCTGCCTTCAGCGCCTCTGGTGGGATCTGATCTGGTCCAGCTGCCTTGCCTCGATTTAACTGCTTTATGGCATCATTAATCTCTGCTTTAGTCGGAGGGTCGCAACTGATCGGTAAATCATTTCTTGCGGGTAGAATGTCGGGTGGGTTGCTTGGTGGAGGTCTGTTCAAGAGGCTGTTAAAATGTTCTATCCATCTTTTTGCCTGAGCTTCCTTTCCAAAAATAGCCTTCCTGTTGTAATCCTTGACAGGAACTTCAGGTTTTCCATATTTTCCAGCAAGAGTCTTTGTAGTCTGGTAGAGGATCCTCATGTGTCCTCCTGTTGCTGCCTTCTCTGCTTTCTCTGCTAACATTGCTATGAACTCCTCCTTGTCTTTTTTAATTGATTTTTTGACCTCTTTAGCTGATGCTCGGTACTCTTCCTGGTTACCAACTCTTGAGCTTCTTGTACGACTTGCATTTACCTGTTCTTTTAGGTCTCTTCTTATCCTTATCAAGTCCAGTGATTTTTGACTGATCCATTCCTTGTGTTCCACTTTCTTTTCCCCAAGAACATCCTGGCATGTCGATGTAAATACTCCTTTTACCTTAGCCCAGTGAGTCTCCAAATCTACTGTCTCTTCGAGGTCAACAAGGGGTTTGAATCTATTCCTCAGTGTCAGCTGGAACTCTTCCTTCTTGTCTCCATCCAGAAGGCTCACTTGAAACTTTCTCCTCTTTGTTCCTGCTCTGGTACCTTGTTTCTTGAGGCGGAGTTTGAGTCTTGCCAGCAGCATGTGATGGTCAGATCCAACATCAGCTCCTCTCTGTACTATGACATCCTCCAGTGAGCGTCTGAATCGTCGGGTGATGCAAAAGTGGTCAATCTGGTTTTCAGTTACTCCATCCGGTGAAATCCAAGTGGCCTTATGGATCCTCTTGTGTGGGAATACTGAACCTCCAATCACATAGCTGTTAAATGCGCAGAAACTTGCAAACCGCTCTCCATTCTCATTCATTTGTCCCAAACCATTGCACCCCATAATGTCCTCATACCCTGTATTGTCCTGTCCTATCTTGGCATTGGCGTCTCCCATTATAATGTTCACATCTTTTCTTGGCAATGTGTCAACTATTTCCTGAACCTGGTTGTAGAAATCGTCCTTGTCCTCATCGGTTGCTTCGTTTGTTGGGGCGTATATCTGCACAATGTTCATGTTGATGTTCTTGTTCTTAGTAGTAAATGATGCCAATATAATTCTCCTTCCGTAGGGTTCCCATCCCCTCAGTGACCTCTGGGCGTGCTTGCTCAAGATGATCGCTATTCCTTCTGTATGCTTTTTGTCCTCCCTTCCAGAATACAAAATCTTTTCCCCAGAATTAAGTTGTTTCAGTCCGGACTGTATCCAGCGGGTCTCGCTAACTCCGAGTATGTGCAGTCTGTATCGCCTCATCTCCATTGTAACCTGGGCACTCTTTCCTGCTTCATACATGGAGCGGACATTCCACGACGCAATCCGGAGTGACTTGTTTGATGAAGGAGCAGTCAGGCCAGTGGAGTCCTTTCGGCTTTGTCCATTGTCCTTCATTGAATCTACAGGTGCGGATGCTCCCCCTTCTCCCAAGATAAAAGACTGATTTAAAGTATTTGCTTGTGTTTCTGTAACTGGTTTATTTTTACAGGGTGGGTAGTTGGCCCACCGCCAACTGGCTCTTCTCGGGAGACCAGGACCTTTGCACCTTTAGTCGCCTCTTACGACACGCAGTATCACGTCAGATGTATTCTTTGCTGTCCCTCTTCTGCAAGAGGGCCCCGCATCTGCACGGGCGGAGAAAAGTTGTGCTTGGATTTTATTTTTTTAATGCATTTAGCACAATATAGTAAACCATCCAGACCGTGTCATGGAAGACCAATCTTTGACCGGTTTGAGAAAAGTTGTGCTTGGATTTTATTTTTTAATGGATTTAGCACAGTATATTAAACCATCCAGACTCTGTCACGGAAGAACAATCCTTGGCCGGTTTGAGAAAAGTTGTGCTTGGATTTTTTTTAAAAATGCATTTAGCGCAATATATTAAACCATCCAGACTGTGTCACTGAAGACCAATCCTTGACCGGTTTGAGAAAAGTTGTGCTTGGATTTTATTTTCTTAAATTGATTTAGCACAGTATATTAAACCATCCAGGCTGTGTCACGAAAGACCATTCCTTGGCCGGTTTGAGAAAAATTGTGTGACTTTTATACCGATTCCGCGCAATATAGCCTATCCATACTTTGAGCTATCGAAGACTGTTCGTTGGTCAAAGTTTGAGAAAAGTTGTGCGGTCGGTCAAGGGGGAACACGGCAGGTCCTGCATGCCACTCTAGTCCACTCTTGGGTTTCACAATCTAATGTTTAACAGTAGAACTTAAATTCCAGTGTAGTTGGGCTTGTAATGATAGTTGGGGGGAGGGGGTGTAGGGAGGGGAGGTGTTGACTAATTACAGAATAATTTGTGATCAGTTCACATATTTGCAGCTATTTACCTTATTTTTCCCACTGTATCAAAATGCTCGCAGGCCTTTAATTCGGTGTCAAAAGTTCTTCAAAGCCATACCAGGCATAAAATTGCAATTCAAGTTTAATTAATTTTGTTTCTGATTGTGAAAATTATTTAATACGGGACACATCTGGATGCATTTATAATTATTGAATTTTATATTTGGCCGCATACGTCTTGAAAACAGCTGTAACTTTGAATCGCTGGATCAAAATAATTGAATGAAATAAAGTCTTGTCATCTTTAGTTCAAGTTGTTTTGATTCCATAAATGAACTAAATAATGAGCATTTCAGACAAAATAGAAACAGTTAGAACACTTGACCTGATGGGCTGAAACCTCAGAAAGTTCTGAACTTTGTTCAGTTGTCCATGACAGGCCATTAAGTCATTAGAAACATGAAAGTTTTTTTCTTCATAGGAACAATTAATGTTTATTTCATTTCTAAAAATGTTTGAATTGACCTAATTCTTTCAAAAGTTACAGCTACTGAAAGTTTGTTGCAAGATTTATGTGGCTTGATATATATAATTTTTTATGTATTATTAAAGTTAATGTTCTCCTCTGTGTGGCTTTGTTTCCTTTGTTCATGAATGACCATGTGAATTCAACTGTACGGTAATCCATGTTTCCTTCTAAGTGATTGAGATTAAACTTTTTACACCTCATTTAACTGAAGCTTTATTGCCATTTTTGGTCCTAGAAATTAATGCAATGTCTTAACTTTTAAAAATTGTTTTGAATTTGAATGTTGACCCTTTTCCGAAATACCGAGGCATGTATTTTCATAGCAGCCTCCCCTAACATGAATAATTATTCCCCTTCATCTCCCCTCCTTTGTTGAACGCCAACCACCCAAAAAAGCCTCCCAAACACCTAATGCAAATGTTGACACAAAATATTTCATTCTATTCTCTCTCTCTCTCTCTCTCTTTCTGTCTCTCTCTATCTCTGTCTCTCTCTCTCTCTCTCTCTCTGTGTCCCTGTCTGTGTGTGTGTGTGTGTGTGTCTGCATAGCTACATATCATGTATGTGTGTGTACGTATGCCTGCTACATCCTATACATGTCTGTCTGTCTGTCCTCTTCCCCTCCTCCACCCTCTTTCCCGGCCCCCCTCTCCACTCCCACCACACCCCACCCCCACCAGCACCTCACGGTTTTACATGGATGAACCAGGGGCCGTCCATAAAGTACATGCTCTCAACAAGGGGGTGAGGGGTGATGCCATCAGAGTACAAATGAAATGCGTATGGGATGGAGGGTCTGTACAGCATGCGTATGTTTTCCATTACAGTAATAGATTAAAATGTGTAATTTTATATGCAGTATGTTTATAATACATGTATTATTATTATTATTAATATTATAACATACAGGATGACACAATATTGACTGTTATGTCTAGACATAATCACGTTTAACAAATTAAGCTCACTAATGCCTAGTAATGGCATAGGCATAAAAAAGTATTTATAATGAGCTCAGGAGAAGAAAAAAATGTAAAGCAAATGTTTTGCGCAGTGTTTCTCACTTCTAAAACTTGATTGTTATAGTACTTAGGCCACTGGGACCCCCCCCCACCCCCCCCCCCTTGGGAGTTTATGCCACTATATTTTTCAAATATAAGAACATATGCCATGCAAATTCACATGTTACCGTAAAAATAAGTGTCAATTAAGAGAGTTATGGCCCTTTGAAAAAATTGAGGTTAAGTCCCCTTGCAAAAACGAGACAACATTTCTTTCAAAGGCTCTAGAGCCTACAGTAATAACTTAAATATATGCAAATTAGGTATCAAACAAAAGGAAATTGAATATACTACCCAACTGTGTGCATTAGCCTTCAATTTGTTTGAATCATACAGATTCACAAAGAGTTGAAACAAATTGTCAGCAATCTCATGAAGTGTCGTATCTAGATTTTTGGGCTATGTGAGTATTGTATGCAAAATAATGATAAAACATGGTCAAAATAGCATGTACAGTGAAAATATAGCACTGAAAGAAGCTATGGTTAAGCCCCAACAACAACATTCACATTTCTATGGTAGAGCAAAAACTTGAAAGTATTCAAAACCGTCAAGTCTCTCTTTACCTTTTGAGATGATTGACCAATTCATCATAACACTCATTTTTCAAAATATGGTATTACTGTCCAGTTCTTACATTTAAAAGTATGTAGAAGATGCATTGATTTGATAACAACAATAGACAATATACAAAGCATATTTTGTACACAATCCAAGTGAAGCATCATTACCAAGGAGTTTTGAACAAAATGGTCTTAGTCTTAATATTAATACATTAAAGAACAATTAAATTGACACTCCATGAAAGCAAAAGGGGATTCATGATTCAAAAGTGGGAAAGATGCATTAAGTACAGTCCTTAAGTGTTTTGCAAATATGTTTTGCTTTAATTTGACAACTTGCACTGCTCACCAAAGTTATTACACAATATCCTCATCATCAGTAGCAATATCCTCTTCGTCCTCCGAAATGTCATCAAGGAAATCGCTGTCAATGCTATCATCCTCATCATAATCTGTCTCTTCATCAGTTGTGCATGTTCCTTCAGAGACAATTTTATGCAGCTCATCTGGAATGAAAGCATCCTTAAACCACTGTATTTCCAGTTCATTCACAGAATTTCTCTGCCATCCGTTATCTTCTGGTTTTGGAATGCTTGGATATTGGAACACTGCATTTCTCCAAATCAGCGTTTGGAAGTTGGCTCTCAATATGTGCAGTGACAACACTTGACTACAAGGAGGCATCTGACACAGATCAATTCCACCATTGCATGAGATGGCACCTTTCTGTCCTTTGAAACGCTGGCGAACTATGTCATACCTTACTTTGTTGACACTTGAGCATGAGGTTTTGCCATACAGCTTGCACACAAATGACTCTAACATGGCACAGTCATTATTTGAAACAGCTGTTGAGGTTCCAAATCTGGAGAACAGAATTCTAAGGTCTTCCTCCTTTTGAACAAGTTTCAAAGCTTTGAGTTTTCCTTGCCCAGCAAAGCAACTTGTTGTGTCACAGCCTGTGAATGCATGGACACCAATTAATGCATCACACATCTGTTTAGACAAAGACTTTGCTATCTGAGAGACATTGATTTGTCGTCTGTTGTTTCCACAGCCAGTATCAAAAATCAGGGTCTTTCCAATAGTCTCAGAGAATGAAAGGAGAAGTAAGAAGACATCAGTGTCTGGTGATCTGACAACAATCGTTTCACAGTTTGGTTGGCATGAAGCATATTGACAGTGCAGTATGATCCGTGTGTCTGCCTCTTCCTGTGATGAGGAGTAGAGATCTGGAAAAGGTACAGCTGTTGTAGATTCACCCGAGTCACTGTAAAGTACGGTGCATCTCTCTTCACAGACAAAGAACACTTCCCTTTTTCTCAGTTTCTTTGCATATTCATCACTTTCCCATTCCTTGAGGAGAAATCTGATGAAGAACCTTTTGTTTTCATTGCAGCTGAGAAATGATTTCCAACGTCTAGGCACTGTGGTTGCAGATCCTCTTTTAACAAGTATGCATTGTCTTCAGAAGATCCTCTCCTTAATCTCTCACAATTTTTGATCGAATCTTCCATGTAAGTATCAGTTACAAAGTGTACACAAGCTGATTGTGGTAAGGAGGAAAATGTAAGTGTTACGATTTGGGTTATATGGAATTATTGGTGTTACGACTGCATTTAAAATATCGAGAGGTTTTTAGGAATTATTCTTCCATACCATGCCACATATACTAATAACAATTCGAATAAGTTTTATCAAGGACCTGCAGGGCCACAAATTTATTTACTTTAAAATCCCTAACAAATTTCGTCTAGCTCTTACATACTAAAAAGACAACATCAGCAGCATCAAATGAAAATTCAATAATATATCACTAGAAGTCTCCTCTAGATTCCTAAAAGATTATATCATTCTGACTCATTCACAATTTAATTATTACTTATCTATCTTTCAGATATAATCTGCCTACTATCTAACAAATAATATCCTAATGTCTCAGACGACAATGTTAACTCAGTTATTTGTGCTTACCGCTTATAAAGGATCAAACTCGTCAATACAACTGACGTAGTTAAGTTAGATCTAGATCTACTCTAGGATGGGCTGGCAATCCCCAGCCTCATCCAGACACATCAATTTCAATTTACAAATGTGTATACCAGACACTCATGCTAGATCTAATTGCAAGTTAAAATACATTGTAGTCTTGCATTCTTCGGTAGCACTCCTACTGGAAAATTAAGGTCAGCTTCACGTTCATTGTTGAATCAATAGACAAACACTTACACTTGGTCCCTGATACGAGATCAGGGAGCCGGAGATAATAGCAGTAGATAACTTGTGGACAGTATATGGTCTCATTCCAATGTCTATCATGGGCATAGACATGACTATAACAATCTTCTGATTCTCTCTGGCTGAATCACGCCGACTACCTGCACAGATGGATAATTCTGCATGGAGTGATCAAACATAGGAATGGCTCCGCTTATATACTGCGCAGCCATCTGCAAATCCCCAGCCAACTGCCCAAATTTGATTGGTGCATCCATTTCGAGCTCAGCTCGTAGTATTAATAGATTCTGCATGGAAATCGGTCACGGCCTTGCACTAGTAACAGACAAGGTCAAATTAACATATCAAAACCCTTACTAAAGTCTCCAAACCCTCTACGTTTTATGTACGAATTTACTATTTCCCTTTTACTCATCCCTTATTCGCCCCGTCTCTTCCCCTGTTAGAGTTCACCCAAACCACGGGGTCGAAAACTGCACCGTCACTGTTAACTCATCCATTTATTCTAACTTGCCCCCCTTTCTTTCCATCTCTAAGAAAAAGCGTTACAAAAACAAACTGTCCACGAGAATAGTTCAAGGACATTTGCACTGGCTAAAATCAACGAGACCATGAAATAAACAAGCCGTGCCCCAGCACGACACTTCTAGTCCTAACCCTGACATCCCCCACCCCAGTGAAAATTTTAAGAAAAATTTACACGATAGGATCCAAGAAATCCCAAAGTTATTGTGGTAGGGGCTTAAGTAGTACTGTAGAAAAACGAGCCTTAAGCTTGAGACCAAAAAAAAAAATTTAACTAAGAACGTGCATATTGGATGGACAAAAAGCAACAATTATTGATGTCACGTTCTATAGAATCTATTCTATCGAAACCTTCTTACTGCACCCAATCAAACTTCTCAGGAACATCTATAATAACAAATGAGTATATCACTGTATACTGCTGGATTAAAGTATAACTATTATCAAACAATGAAGCCTTACTGAAGGAATAGGCTCATAATTATCTAGTCAACACACATAATTGCTGCTTATATACACATTCACACACAATATATTGTTAATTAAAATACTGTGGTATCCAATGGCAGCAGTAGCTCTGGTAGCTTGGTTTGCCATGTCTCCATCTCATTGACCCGCTGACAAGGGCGTCAGGTTTGTCAGAAGTTCAGGTCACAGTCTGGAATGACGCTGGTGGAAAGAGGATATTCACAAAAAAAGGATTGTAAAAGTGGTTCATAAAGTAATGAACAAGATAAATGTGAATCCATCCACCGTCTAGAATTGAGGGGGACAAGCACTATCCAACCCCAATACAAGACACAACACTCTTTAATAGGAAACTAAATTAGACGTGACAAAATATCAGCTTGGGAATTGTCACCGCCAGGGATAGCCCGGATAACAAACCGGTATTCCTGGAGTGCAAGACTCCACCTCGTTAATCGAGCATTTTTAGCCCTGTTAGCCTTCAAGAATAACAACGGACGATGGTCCGTTTCAATTATAAACTCGGACATGAGTAGATATCGCGAAAATGCGTTTACAGCAAAAATGATAGCGAGGCACTCTCGCTCGATAATTGCATAGCGGCATTCCCTATCTAGCAACTTGCGGCTGGCGTATAGACATGGCCGCAAGGTATCGTCTCGTTCCTGTAATAACACAGCTCCCAATCCCTTGTCCGACGCATCAGTGCGAACAATAAATATTTGGTTTATATCTGGCAGTATGAGAATGGGGGAAGTGGAAAACAGTTGTTGAACGGTACGAAGTGTATCAGCACATTCGGTTGTCCATTTCACTTTATTAGGAAAATTCTTTCTTGTGAGGTCCGACAACGGAGCTGTAAGCGAAGAAAAATTTGGAATGAATTTCCTATAATAGTTAAGAAAGCCCAATAAACTACGAACTTCTTTCTTAGTTCGAGGGGTTGGAGCTTTAAGATGGTAGTTATCTTCTTGTCATCAGGAGTCTGAACGCCGTGGGCAATTGTATGGCCCAGAAAATTAATTTCATTATATCCTAAAAACACCTTACTGGGTTTCACCGTAAGGCCAGCTCGACGAAGAGCAATAAAAACTTGTCGTAGGGCTGCGAGGTGGCCCGACCAATTGGTTTCATAAATACAAATGTCGTCAAAATACGACAATACGGAATTCATACCCTGGAGCAATATTGTCATCATACGGGCGAAAGTGGCAGGGGCTGTAACTAACCCGAAAGGCATATAGCGCCACTGCATAAGACCCAACGGAGTCTGAAAAGCGGTATATTGCTTGCTATTCTCATCAAGCGGAATTTGCCAATAGCCTTTGGAAAGGTCAATTTTAGAAAAAATCGTTGCCCTCGCTAACTGAGCAAAAAGATTCTCCTGGTTGGGAATCGGTTCAGCGTCATATATCGTAACCTCATTAAGTTTACGATAGTCAATACAAAAACGCACCGTATCATCTTTTTTTTTCACTAAGACGATGGGTGAGTTATATGGGCTCGTCGATCGCTCTATCACTCCCAGGTGAAACATGTTACGTACCTCGGATATTATAGTCTCCTGTGCGTGTAGCGGACGCGGGTATGGTTTAATAAAGACGGGTACATCCGTCTTTAATCTTATAACATGCTGTACCAAAGAAGTATTACCTGGTAGATCAGTAAAGACCGTAGTAAACTCGTTAAGCAAATCTCTTATATCTTGTCTTTGCGATTCGGATAAATCTGGATTTATATTTACATCCGAAGTGTTTTCAGAAGATCGAAGTGCGGGAATTGAATTCTCTATCTTAATAGGATCATCATCGTCAACTGAAACTAAGGCCGCCTTGGCCTGAGCAACCACATTTCGGCGATTATTCTGTCGATTATCATCGTCGGACAGGTACTGCTTTAACATATTTATATGGAAGACTTTGTCCTGTCCCCGAATCTTGATAAGATAATTTACTCGAGAAAGTCTCTTTAGAACTTTAAAAGGTCCCTTCCATGTAAGAAGGAGTTTATTTTTCGTCTCCGGAAGGAGAACAAGAGTTTGGTCTCCGACGGCCAAGGTTCGCAATCGGCTACCTTGATCACGATATAGTTTATAAAGACTAGCATGCGCAGCTGAAGATTTTTGTGCGAGCTGACATGCGTTAAGAATTCGATGCCGCAAGTCTACAACCTATTGATATGCAGACCGCGTATCGTTGTCGTCGGTGTCTGATCCGGCGAATAAATCATGGAGTATGGCCATTGGACCACGCGGCTTACGACCATACAATAATTCGAAGGGGGAAAAACCCGTCGATGCGTTCGGCAGTTCTCGGTATGCAAAAAGAATAGCGGGGAGTTGTCGATCCCAATCACTCGGCTTGTCGGCGGAAACTCGCGCAAGCATAGTTTTCATGGTAGCATTCCACCGTTCACAGCAGCCATTAGACTGTGGGTGGTATGGAGATGTCAATCTTTGTTTAATCCCGACCAATTCCAAGACTTTCTTAAAAAGCTCAGAGGTAAACTGTGGACCTCTGTCCGATAAAATTTCAACCGGAAACCCAAGACGCGAAAAAATATTAATAAGGGCCTCAGCGACATGATCGGCTGAAATGTCTTTTAGCGGAATGGCCTCTGGCCAACGGGTTGCGTAGTCAATGACAGAAAGTATAAAACGATGTCCTCTGTCTGACTTGTGTAGGGGCCCAACTATATCTACGGCAACGCGCTCAAATGGTCTGGAGACCATCGGCATCTCCTGCAGAGGAGCCCGTGATGCTCTTCCTTTAGGAGTACGTCTCTGACATACGTCACATGTTGATACGAACCGGTTTACATCTGCGTAAATACTGGGCCAAAAAAATTGCGCTAGTATTCGAGACTTAGTTCTGGCCTTTCCTTGGTGACCCGCCAAGGAAGTGTCATGCGCGAGACGAATAATGTCGCGACGAAAAGATCTCGGTACTACAAGCTGCATAACGGCCTCTCGCTTACTCCGAAAATTACGATATAATAAGTCATCTTTAATAAGAAACTTAGAGGTATCCGGCGCGGTAGGATCAACTTTAGCAAACAAATGTTTCAATGTGGGATCTGAATGTTGCTCATCATGAAATGCACTAGACGTTATGTTCACTTCAATAGTAGGATTACTCAATGGGCTGTCTGCTCGTCGACTCGATTGTAGGCGTGTTGTCGCACAAGCAACACTCTCCTCCTCAGTCCAAATTTCCAAGTTACCGATAGGAAACTTATTTACTTGAGGTACATTCCCTATGATTATATCAGCCACCGGATTAGGTAGTACACATGCAGTAACAATACCTGTGAGAAAAGGTGTATCAATATAAACTTCTGCCAGACGGAATCGCTCTACAGATCCGCCAAAAGTAATACAAGTTACATCTTTATCCAAAAATTGTGTTGGACGGACTAGTGACTGTCGAACGCCGATAGTCGTGCATCCGGAGTCATGTAGAACAGAAGCGCGAATCGCGTTCACGCGGCCCTGGTAAAATGTTAATTCACCCAGTTCATGTAGGGCGGACATGACTGGAATAGCTTTTGATTGTCATGAAGATTCAGAATGACCGTCAGTCTCATAAGGTGTAGATTTAATCGAGCAGGCATTTGTTGATTCCATTTTCACGTTACAAAATTTTTGTATGTGGCCTACCCTATTACACCTAAAACACATAATACGATTAGGATCGTTTCCACGATAAGGAAGACTCTGCGGTCTATCATAATCATGATTATTATCAAAATGCACTCGTCGCGGCGGTCCCTGAGGCCGGTTATATTGTTGGCCTGGATAGTTGCCACGATAATATGGGCGAGGCTCGTAAAAAGAATAGCTCTGGTATCCTCGACGCGGGGATACATTACCTCGATTCGGAAAATCCCTCTGTCTAAAAAAAGGCGGCTCTGATTGAGAGCGCGGATTTGGGGCCTGACGACGAGTCGGCCTTGAACGATCGTGTGCGGTTGGCGCTCCTTTGCCCACGTTGGCATAACACGGTGCTATAGTTGAAGGCTTTGCCAAAGGACGATTTGGGTGGGCGGACGCATAACGTTCCGCGCACGATGTGATTTCTTCAGAGGATGTCGGTGCCCTCTCTTTAAGGTGGGCAACCAAATCGGAATGACATGCCGTATAGATTTGGTCTTTTAAGACCAAATCATAAAGTTGAAGATAATTTCCGGTAGTCACGTTCGCGAGCTCGATCCAGCGATCTAAGTAATGTTTCAGCCGATTCACATAAGTTGAGAAATTTTCAGATGGCTCAGGTTTACATGCGCGAAATCTCTGATGAAAGCCATCCTCGGTATGCTGGAATCGCTTAAGCAGTGCTGTTTTAAGCTTGTCATAGTCGTTGGCATCCTCTACTTTGAGGCTATGAAATACTTCTAGAGCCTTACCTGTTAGTAAATTAGATAGGCATGAACTGTACATCGCCTGCTGCCATCCGACGCATTTAGCGTGTAGCTCGAACCGATGTAAATATGCGTCGATCCGGTCGAGTTTTTCATTAAACGTCGGCAGTTTTGGTTTGGTAGCATAAGTATTGGTGGCAGCGGTGGGGGCCACAAGCGATTCTCGCTCTAACTTCTTTATTGCGAGTTCATGCTCCCTTTCCTTTTCTCTCTCTCTTTCTTTTTCTCTTTCTCTTTCTCTTTCCTTTTCTCTCTCTCTTTCTTTTTCTCTTTCTCTTTCTTCTTTTTCTCTTTCTCTTTCTCTTGCTTCTTTTCGATCCTCACGATCTCGGTCTTGCTGTAATTGTCGTTCGCACCACGAGGCGCGTTCTTCTTCTGGTATACCCAGAACTTTGGCAGATTCAATGTATTTAAGAAACTCGGCCATGATATGTTAAAGTCTGTAATTAGTAAGTATTTACCTACTGTTAAGGTATATCGCGGTATCAATTATATTATCTATAACAGTTATTCTCTGTTACTATTAATTCAGTGTCTTACATTAGCACTGCTTCGCGAAAAGAACGTTCTATCTCTCTCTGTAAATTGCAGGCAGTGTGTCTTCCACTGCAAAAACTTTATCTCTCTCTCTCTGAATATGAATTCTAGTAAGGCAGTGCCGTCTATCCGTTGCTCCCACTGCAATAAAATATATATATCGCCTTTAATGCGATAAATTAGTGTCTTGAGTGATCACTCTCAAAATTTATGTCTCTCTCAACGCGACGAACCAGTGTCCTCTGTTATCACTGTGAAAAATGAATCGCTCTCTCAATGCGACAAATCAAAAATATATCTCTTTCTCAACGCGACAAATTTGAAATATCTCTCTCTTCTCAAAACGCGCACACGCAGTGTCTTCTGTTACCACTGCCACATTATTCTCTCTATATTCAACGTGAAATTAGCACGTGAACAAAAATTTATTATATCTCTCTCTCTCTCTCATATGTCAAAACCAGATTATAATTCAACGTGGTTTTAGCACGTGAAACACCTCAGGCATATATTGTAAACATAACAATGTTAGTATAGTAGTTTAAAGTTTATAAGGAAGCAAAAAGAAATACAATAAACAAGACGCTATACTGACAAGTAATACGAACGATAACAGACCCTACAAGTCCTAACTTATGTTACAGAAAGTTTAAGCAAAAGACAGGAGAGACATCTTCCTAAAGAAAAGTGAGGAAGTAAGAAAACGCCACAATCTATACGAATAATGGATCCCTAAAAGAACTATTCACAGTGAAGCAAATCCCCCCGAGTTATCAATAGCCACCAAGGCACTCCAATATCCTTCGTAATGGCAAAGAAGATATGCTAAACTATGACCCCAACCAACCTCCCGCTCTTAAACTAAACATATAGTAAATGGTAAAATAGCCTGGAAACACAGAGCGGAAAGTACGTCGCCCTCCTCAAGACTGTTAAATAGATGGTTCACTTATCTTTCTTTTTGAGGAATTGAGATGGTAAGTATCCTCAAACCATAGCTCCAAGCCCAAAAAATGCGTTTCTGTCTCAGGTAGATCTGTACGGTGAAAGGTGTCCCTCGCCGGTGTCGTCGGGTCAATGGGATGTTGAGTTCACCATATGAAATTGAAACAAAATGTTAAATTAATACAAATTGCCTAAAATCTATAATAAAAGGACCTGAAAAGACAATGTTACAACAGTACAATATTAAATAATGGAATAAAAAATACAATAGATTTTAAAATAATTTACCTATGGCATGGTGTTATTTAAGTTCTTTAAGGGTCCCTCTCCAGTGTTACGAGTTGGGTTATATGGAATTATTGGTGTTACGACTGCATTTAAAATATCGAGAGGTTTTTAGGAATTATTCTTCCATACCATGCCACATATACTAATAACAATTCGAATAAGTTTTATCAAGGACCTGCAGGGCCACAAATTTATTTACTTTAAAATCCCTAACAAATTTCGTCTAGCTCTTACATACTAAAAAGACAACATCAGCAGCATCAAATGAAAATTCAATAATATATCACTAGAAGTCTCCTCTAGATTCCTAAAAGATTATATCATTCTGACTCATTCACAATTTAATTATTACTTATCTATCTTTCTCTACGGGGAACTTGCTACTTGCAACCGACCCAGAGGTAGGCCACATCTGCGATTCAAAGACACTTGCAAGGTCACGATGAAAGCATTCAACATCGACCCCAATGAATGGGAGAACCTTGCAAGTGATCGAAGCAGATGGAGACAAAAATTGCGCAGTGGCACGCTCGCAATAGACTTCAAGGCAAAAGAAACATACCTGACAAAACGACAGAGGCGGAATGAAAACACTCGCCAAAGTGAACCCAAAAGACTGACCTGCAATCACTGCCATCGCACTCTCGGGTCAAACATTGGTAGAATAAGCCACGAGAGAAGCTGTCAGTCAAAGTGAAAGTGAATATTCTAGCTGCTAAGACCGTCTGTAAAGACGCTAAAGGCCATATATCTATCTTTCAGATATAATCTGCCTACTATCTAACAAATAATATCCTAATGTCTCAGACGACAATGTTAACTCAGTTATTTGTGCTTACCGCTTATAAAGGATCAAACTCGTCAATACAACTGACGTAGTTAAGTTAGATCTAGATCTACTCTAGGATGGGCTGGCAATCCCCAGCCTCATCCAGACACATCAATTTCAATTTACAAATGTGTATACCAGACACTCATGCTAGATCTAATTGCAAGTTAAAATACATTGTAGTCTTGCATTCTTCGGTAGCACTCCTACTGGAAAATTAAGGTCAGCTTCACGTTCATTGTTGAATCAATAGACAAACACTTACACTTGGTCCCTGATACGAGATCAGGGAGCCGGAGATAATAGCAGTAGATAACTTGTGGACAGTATATGGTCTCATTCCAATGTCTATCATGGGCATAGACATGACTATAACAATCTTCTGATTCTCTCTGGCTGAATCACGCCGACTACCTGCACAGATGGATAATTCTGCATGGAGTGATCAAACATAGGAATGGCTCCGCTTATATACTGCGCAGCCATCTGCAAATCCCCAGCCAACTGCCCAAATTTGATTGGTGCATCCATTTCGAGCTCAGCTCGTAGTATTAATAGATTCTGCATGGAAATCGGTCACGGCCTTGCACTAGTAACAGACAAGGTCAAATTAACATATCAAAACCCTTACTAAAGTCTCCAAACCCTCTACGTTTTATGTACGAATTTACTATTTCCCTTTTACTCACCCCTTATTCGCCCCGTCTCTTCCCCTGTTAGAGTTCACCCAAACCACGGGGTCGAAAACTGCACCGTCACTGTTAACTCATCCATTTATTCTAACTTGCCCCCCTTTCTTTCCATCTCTAAGAAAAAGCGTTACAAAAACAAACTGTCCACGAGAATAGTTCAAGGACATTTGCACTGGCTAAAATCAACGAGACCATGAAATAAACAAGCCGTGCCCCAGCACGACACTTCTAGTCCTAACCCTGACACTTGGGGTTGCTGACATAGTTTGTAACAGCGCATTGCCATCAACAATGTAAACAGTGTTTGGTTTTTTTGCATAATCCTCAAACATTAATGAATTCTGAGGTGTGAGCTTGTGCAACAGAGTTGCCTTGTTAGTCTTGAGAGGTGAGCCATCTGATGAAGCTAGTGAGCATGGAATAGGTGTTAGAGGATATTGAAGGACTTTTTGAAGATCAACATTGTGCTCTTGGGACAAAACAAGAAGCTGGCCAAATAAATTCCTTTGTGCTTTGACTTTGACCACATTCTTGTCTTTTTTCAATGTTACCATTTTCTTCAATGATGCAAATGTCTTGATCTTGTTCCTCTCTAATGGCTTGTGAAATTCTAGTCTTTTCCTTCAGTCTATTGTCAACAAAACTTTCAAATAACCCTTTCCCTGTTTTTTCCACTGATAGCAGGTCATCAGCAACATCTTCTTGAACTTTCATTCCTGAAGCAAGACTGACCAGACCATCTTCAACTTCAAAGGGGTTTATGAATGCTGAAAATGCCTGGAGGGTCTTTTGCACTCGCCTTTCGCTTAGTCTTTTTTCTGCAGGACTCAGTTCTTTGTGACTGTTTGTTTCCATACAGCTGTTGTTGATCATCTTTTGGGTTGCTGATACATACTCTGCTCGACTGTGTCTTGTTACACTCCAACGGTAATAGCTTGGAAGACTCCTGCTGAATCCAATGATGCCTCCTTTGGTTTTGGCATGTTTGTTAATGGTTTGTTCAATAGTCATGTCAACTGCTATTCTTCTAGCAGGCGTCATTGATCTAGAGACACTAAAGCCATTATCCTGTAACATTTCTTCTGCTCCTGGGTGAGAATAACTCAGGTTGGCTAGTGACACAAAATACACACTGAGATACTTAGCATAATTATGATGATTCATGCTAAACAGCAAAGGGCACAGATCCTTCAAACAGGACACATGGAGAGGAAAGTTGTTGGTCTTTGTGGCTCGCACAAACTGGAGAAGAAGCCACACTCTATCCATGTATTGGATCCAGTACTGTGCAGTGTTTCCACACTTTCCTGAGCGGACACTTTCTTTGAAGGCTTCATACTGAGAAAATATCTCAGCATACACACTTGACTGAATAGTTTTCTTAGCTGTGTTGCTTGAAATTCCTTCAGTGAGTTCCTTCATGAAAGATATGAGATCTTTAATCAGTTTCGAGTCCGTGTCCTGTTCAAACTTTGCAAACAGAAGTCTTTCTAGAGCCTCTAAAACAGTCATGTGCACTCACATAGACCTGTTGTAGTTCTTTCCACTCATAACCCTATCCATAGAACCGTGTGCACATAGCCTTGCTTCTGTTACGATTTCTTCAAACCCGGATCCACTTTGGAGCTTTCCCAGGGCACCAAGATATGGCATTATTGTATGAAAGACACCCAAGTGAATAATGACTGTTTTGTAAAGCTGTGGGTTTTGCCAGACTGTAACAGCTGAGGTTGTTCTAGCACGTTATAGTAGGGGGGGAGTTAGTTGATCTAACTACAACCCTTTAGAAAACGAAACTATTACAGCTGTAAAATAAATAAACACGAGATCCGACGATAGATTAAATAATACTAAAGTTTAATAACTGTATAGTGAACAATAAATTACTAGGAAGACACCAGCGAAACTAAATATCTACGCCACACAAAAGGAAACTCACTTACTCACCCCCAACCACTCACACAGGTCTATATATATAAACATTCCTACAGAAAGTTCCCGAAATAAACGTTACCTTTGCCCTCGCACAAACTAACCAATCACGCATCAATACGTCATCAGGTTACATCACTCAAGGCCAAATCTGGCGTAAACATCCTTATCCACAGTGTTATCGAATGTTCGGGAACATACTAATATTTACTGAACGAGTCAAAACACCTGACAACAAGCGAGCGAGGAAAAAAACTACTCACTAGAAAAGAAGGTCAGGCCACGGAGCACAGCACACCCCGGCGGCCGCCAACAATAAAACGGAAAAAGTAGTGGACACATGCTCAGCCACCAGCACAACAACAAAACCGGGGCAGGGCAAGGGGCAGCCCGCAGATGCTACACAACTCCCCAATTTAAGTTGAATATCTTTCAACTCCAAAAACATTATACAGCGTCTGCACTATCGTGAAATAATCCTATAGCACTCCCAATCTCACAAAGGTAGTTGCTAATACTATTACAATTAATAACAATTTCAGTGTCTTCCCGAATGTCATCACAAATACAATACAAATGCAGTATCCTTTGCATCACTTATACAATGACTAATACAGTATCATCATTGTGACAAACCAATGGTTAACAGTAGGCCTACTAGTCAAAATAACACAACGCCACCACTGTGGTGAAACAATGGTCAATGATATTATTACAAATCATATAAGGTGAAACGATGGCCCATCGTTTACACAATGCTTCGTGCACGAATCATAGCATATAACTTGTTGTACATAACATGGTTATCTCCAAAATGTATAACTCATACGTACAATGGCAAAAATACCAATACATACCGACCACTGGTTAGGGTCTTTCTTCATCATATTAGGTCAAAACAAGTTACAACATTGCAACATAACACAAACACTGCTTGCTCGCAGTCCCCATTTGGGTTACATTTTCCAAAAATTACACCAAGTTCCATTGGTAACTAATATGACATAGCATAAAATCAAAATGTGACTAACACATCATGACTCTCTATCAGCCATCAATTCAATATTCAGTTACAGATGAACTATGTCCCCAATTACAGTACAATACTGCCGTCCTAGCAATTCATCTAGTAGGCAAAAGTATGGGTTACAATGCATTTCACTGATAGTGTACTACTTTAAAATACCCTGCTCAGGAAATCGGCACAGACATTTTCTCTGCCTTTTACGTAGTGAATCCTGAATCGATAAGACTGTAAAAATAAACTCCATCGTAATAACTTTGGACTGTCAAACTTGGCAGAGTTCAAAAACTCTAATGACCGATGGTCAGTTTGGAGCACAAACTCCTTTCCATACAAATACAAAGTAAACTTTTTTACAGCCCAAACAATAGCTAAACATTCGCGCTCTGAGACCGAATATTTTGTCTCACGAGGCAATAGCTTACGACTAGCATATGCCACAGGGTACAACTTTCCCTCGTGTTCCTGCATAAGACTAGCGCCTAATCCGCGATCTGATGCATCAGTTGCTAAGACAAACTCTTTGGAAAAATCTGGCAAACATAACACGGGTTTGGAGATAATGACATTCTTCAAAGAGGTGTACGCTTTCTCCTGCGTTTCATCCCACTGAACTATATTGGGCTGACCCTTTCTAAGTAAATCAGACAATGGTGATGCAATCGCTGAAAAGTTAGGAATAAATTCATGGTAATATCCCATTAATCCTAAGAATGCTTTCACTTCCTTCTTAGTGGTGGGTCTGGGTGCGTCTTGTACCTTACATACATTCTCTTCTAACAGGCCAATCATACCTTCTCCCACTAAGTGTCCAACAAAGTCTACTTCAGACGTTCCAATCAGACACTTCGATAATCTTGCAGTTAATCCAGCTTGGTCCATCCTCTGCAGTAAGTCCTTGAGAGTCTTCACATGCTCGTCGAATGTCTCTGTATGAATCAGCAGGTCGTCCACATATGCTGTCACATTGTTCATTCCACGGATCAATGGCTTTACAATCCTGTTCAGCATGGTTCCTGAGTTCATCATCCCAAAAGGCATCCGAATGAATTCATAGTGTTCGCCCATGGTGACGAACGCCGTCTTGGGAATGTCTTGCTCTCGAACTTTCACTTGCCAGTATCCCTTGCTCAGGTCAATCCGAGAGACTAATTTTCCTCTCGAGAGACTCTGAAACACTTCTGATGGCGCTGCTGTCGGATGAGGGTCGAATACTGTGATCTTGTTTAACCTCCTGTAGTCGATGCAGACTCGGTTGGATCCGTCCTTCTTCTTGACGACAACAACAGGTGAAGCATAAGCTGATGAGCTCCTTCGAATGATGCCCAGCCGTTCCATGGTGCTAAGCTCCTCCTTCAATGAGTCGCGCATAGCGTAGGGCACCGGGTATGGTCGTTGACGAACTGGTACTTCTGTCGTCAGGTCGATGCGATGTTCACCCAACTGGCAGCATCCAGGGAGATTGGTGAAGACGTGCTGGTAATTCTTCACCACATCGCAGAGTTCTTGACGTTGTTCCGATGTCAGTTGCGTTCCATACTGGACATCTCTGTAGCCTTCATTCTGGTCCCAGCTTCCTAGGTCGGCAAGGTCCTCCGTCGTTCCACCGTTGTCGCCTTCCAGGTCGCAGTCCTCGATGACTGTCATGCTAGCTGACTCCACGGGTTGACTCTTGTCCATCATGTCGTCCTCTGCCAGTACAGTCTCAGCACTATCACCGCCGCCGTCCTTTATGGCGTTGACATGTTCAGGCGTGGTATCTCTCCTACTGTTGTCCATCCCACACATCTCGGTCACAATAGGTCTCGGTTCCATTGCCACTGCTGCTGCTTTTGACGTCCTTGGAATGTATCTCTTGAGGAGGTTGGCGTGCAAGGTCTTTTCTTTTGCACCCATCTTGATTCTATAGTCGTTAACACCGACAACTGAGACTACCTTATATGGTCCCTTCCATTGGACTAGGAGCTTGTTAGTGTTCGTCGGCAGTAGCACCAACACTTCATCTCCGGGGCGGAACTTCCTCTCTCGCGCCTTCCGGTCGTAGTAGGTCTTCTGTCTACCTTGAGCCTTGGAGAGTTCTTCCGTCGCTAACTTCCATGTGTCCTCCAGCCTCTCACGTAGTTCCATGACGTACTGGTAACTGGTCTTCGTTTCCGGCTCCTCTACATCCTTGGTCCATAGTTGTCGTAAGATGTGCATTGGTCCTCTCACAGTTCTCCCATACAGCAACTCGAATGGGGCACACTTGGTCGACTCTTGAGGAACTTCACGATATGCGAAGAGCAGCGGGTTGATGTATCTGTGCCACTGCTTGGGTTGCTCTGCGCACAGTCGCCTTAAAGTTTTCTTCAGTGTGCCGTTAAATCGTTCCACCAACCCGTTGCACATAGGGTGGTAGACTGTAGTGGTCGACTGTCGAATTCCCAGTAGTCTATTCGTTTCCTTCATGACATCTGACATAAACTGGGTCCCTTGGTCCGACAAGATCTCTTCGGGCACACCCAAACGGCTGTAGATGTTCACTAAGGCTTCTGCTACCGTTTCTGCGTCGATCTTCTTCGAGGGTGTGGCTTCGGGGTAACGAGTAGCGTAGTCTATATACACCAGGATATACCGATGTCCACCTTCACTTGGGGGGTCGATAGGTCCTACTAAGTCCACGGCCACTCGCCTAAATGGTACGTCCACTACTGGCATACTCTGCAGGTGCACCTTTGGGGTCGCTCCTTTGTTCACCGTCCTCTGGCATATGTCGCATGAGCGGCAGTATCTCGCGACGTCACCTTCAATTCCAGGCCAATAAAAATTGCTCATAACTCTGTCTTTGGTTTTCTTCACGCCGAGGTGTCCTCCGACGATCGAGTCGTGGGCTACACTCAGTACATACTCTCTCAGTTTCTCGGGTAGTACCACTTGCCTCATAACCGTCGCCTGTCTCAGGTCCTTGTAGATCCGGTACAGTACTCCTCCATGTTTCTCAAAATGAACAGATTTATTGCCTCTATTAGTTGGGATCTTCTTCTGCTCTAACTTCCTAATGACTTCGTCTTCTTCTTGGAGTCGGATAAGTTCCTCTCTATCCACTCCCGCGTGCCGTTCTGCCCTCGGCACCTTCAGCGACGTAGACCGGTCCTTCCTCTTCTCCTGGGCCCTTGTGGTCACCGCTCCTACCATCACCTCAGTATCAGGGTCGTACGGGTCCTTCGCTCCGTCCACGTTCCCGACTACTAGGTCGCAGATGGTCTCCGGGAGACACAGCGCCGTCACTTTGCCCGTCAGGTAAGGCGTCTTCACGTCGATAACGGCTTCCTCCGCCGCTAGCAAGGAGTTATCGATCCTCGCGATAAGTTTCTTCCCACCGGTGAGCTGTCCGTCGTCCACCAGTGCTCGCCGCACCACTACACCTTCACAGCCGGTATCTCTTAGGACATCTACCGCTCGATTTCCAATCAAGCCCTTCATCACTCTTAACTTCAGTTTCTCCACGGTCCTTCCGTCACTGCATCCTCCGCAAGTAACAGGCACCGCTAACTGTAGCTTCCCGTCCTTCATTACCGCTTGAACGTTGATGCTGGTGTCAGCCGTCGTCACATCTTGTCTTGACGACTCGTCCGCCGCTATCACTACGGCCGCCGCCGCCTTGTTCGGCTTGCCTCGTCCCATATCCTTCTGGGCTGGACACATCCTCCGAACGTGGCCTGGCTTTCCACAAAGGTAACATTTCAACTCACCTTTGTCGTTTAACTTTGCACGACACTCCGTCGCCTTGTGTCCCGGCCTCTGGCACCTATGGCAGACCTGTGGGCTTCTGTCTCCGTTGGGCCTCTGTCGCACTGGCCGGCTCTGCAGTCTGGCGCTCCCGCTGAGCGTCCGGTTCCTCGCTACCAGGTACGCCTCCGCTGAATCTGCGATGTCCTGTAGCGTCTTTGGTTTCCTCTCCCTCACATGGGTTGCAAGGTCTGGTGGGCAGGCATCCATGAATTGCTCTCTGACGAACAGATCTCTCACTCCTTCGTAGGTCTCCTCCGTCTTCGACAGCTTTATCCACCTCTCTAAATAGGTCTTGATCCTGGTCAAAAACATTCCAACATCTTCTCCATCTTCAGGCTTACCTTGTCTGAACATGAGTCTGTATCCGTCCTCTGACAGGTTGTACCTCTTCTGCAACGCTTCCTTGACCTTGTCGTAGTCCTTGGCTTCGTCGATCGGTAGTCTGCAGAAGCACTCCAAAGCTCTCCCGGTCAGCAGGGCAGACAGTGATGTCGTCCAGGTGGATCTGGGCCATTCAGCTGTCTCAGCAAACCTCTCAAACCGCAGCAACCAGCTATCCAGATCGTCCTTCTTGTCCTGAAATGCAGGTAGCTTGGGTCTCTTAGAACTGGCGTGGTCGCTGGTCCCCTGCGTCGACTCGCCTCCACGCTGATGGCGGATCCTCTCCATCTCCAGCTCGTGTTGTCGTTGAGCCTCCTTCTCTTGAGCCTCTAGCTTCAGTTGCTCCATGCGATCTTGCCTCTCTCTCTCTCTTTCCTCCCTTAGGCCTTCACGGATGTAGTCCTGTCTCTCCTTCCCAGTGAGCTCCAAGGCGTCTGCTTCCTGGCTAAGCCTTCCAATAACCTCTGACATGTTGTAGATAGCTTGTCGATGATATTCCTACAATAAACTATGTAAATAAATCTAATAATTTTGATCTGGTCCGCTCGAATATGGTCGGATCCCGGACGAGCCCCCAATATGTAACAGCTGAGGTTGTTCTAGCACGTTATAGTAGGGGGGGAGTTAGTTGATCTAACTACAACCCTTTAGAAAACGAAACTATTACAGCTGTAAAATAAATAAACACGAGATCCGACGATAGATTAAATAATACTAAAGTTTAATAACTGTATAGTGAACAATAAATTACTAGGAAGACACCAGCGAAACTAAATATCTACGCCACACAAAAGGAAACTCACTTACTCACCCCCAACCACTCACACAGGTCTATATATATAAACATTCCTACAGAAAGTTCCCGAAATAAACGTTACCTTTGCCCTCGCACAAACTAACCAATCACGCATCAATACGTCATCAGGTTACATCACTCAAGGCCAAATCTGGCGTAAACATCCTTATCCACAGTGTTATCGAATGTTCGGGAACATACTAATATTTACTGAACGAGTCAAAACACCTGACAACAAGCGAGCGAGGAAAAAAACTACTCACTAGAAAAGAAGGTCAGGCCACGGAGCACAGCACACCCCGGCGGCCGCCAACAATAAAACGGAAAAAGTAGTGGACACATGCTCAGCCACCAGCACAACAACAAAACCGGGGGAGGGCAAGGGGCAGCCCGCAGATGCTACACAGACAATATCATAAGCTTTCTTTACTAAGGCAAGGTCAAATGTCACAAAAGTGTATGGCTGACCAAGCTCTTGTGTTGCCTCCAAAGATACTTGGAGCACCTTCTGAACTGTAGCTGCTTCAGTGATGGGAGCATTGATGACAGGCATATATTCAACAATTGAAGTTGAAGACATGTTGGTTTCATTTACATTTTCGGGGTTTGGAGTTGTTGATGACAACCAACCCTTCCAACCTGGGAAAAGTTCGCTGCCTGAATTCAACTTCATTCTGCAGAACACCCACAGGAAATTTTCTTGTTGGAGCTGCCTTTCTATATTATTTTCTACTGTTGTTGTGGAAACAGTTAGAGATGGTTGTGCTCTTCCAGTTGCAAAACAAGGTTGAATTTGGCAGGGTTTGAATGTTGCTGACCTTTTCTTTGTTTTTCCAGTGCTGACAATTTGTTGCTCCATTTTTCTTTCCATGTTTCCTTCTTTTATTTCTTGGATCATAATGCCATGAGTAGAGTGTGTGGTGCCAGATCCATCAGTAGTCTCCTCTGTGAGATCAAAATTATCCCAGCAAAAATGGGTGATCTTTGGATGTGCCAATGCAGCAGAAGGAAGATTTGTGGAACATTCAACAACACTGTCGCATATTGCAGTCTCCAGTTCCAAAAGTGTAGAATGGGATGCGCAGTGTCCAAAGCGATTGAGGATGTTTATAACCTGAAAACTTCCAGTCAAATGCCTCACAGTCATTCCCAGAAGCAAATGTTTTGGCATCTTCCATTGTCCACGGGTGACATTATAACAAATATCTTGGGCCATGGAACGTACAAGTCTTTCAGATCTACTACTACTACTATTACTACTTGTATGTCTGGTGCCTCGCTTGGATAGAAGCGCAGTCAAAAAATTGAGCAGAGCAGAAGGAAGTTGAGTTTCGGCAGACAGCAAATATTCTGATGTGGGGGGCCAAGGCATTTGTGTATGATCTTTGAAAGAATCCAGAATCAAACGTCTCAATGTTACAGCAGCTTCTTGCAGTTTTCTTTCCTCTGACGAGGCACTCTCAAATGCAGCTCTAATTGCACAGCCTTTGGGAACTTCATTTGAATATACAAGCTCACTTCGGTAATTCGGTTGCCAAAACTGAATTTTTTCTCCAAAATGTTTCTGCAACTTCTGCTTGAGTTTGTACGTTTTGTAGTTTGGGTTGTACTCTTGAGGGTACCTTGTCTGTAAATATGTTAGGTACTTTTCCCTTAACATAGTCATCCTTTCAACTGTGGGATTGTCAATGATGTGCTGCTGGACATAATCACATATGTAATGAAAGGCTTGTGAGTGTGCCTCTTCTATTTTTGATTGTGTCTCATCGCTGGAAGTCGGCATGGTGGTGTGAGCAATATTTCGTGTGTAATCACGACGGCATGAGTCGTGGTAGTGGGCTTCCCTTGCAATGAGGCACGAAGTTTCTGTAATGCCTAGCAACCTGCAATCAGATTTATATTGTGCAGCATTCATAATGGACATCTTTGCTGTGCAAGGTCACACATTTCACAAGGTCATCTTGCTTTCTTTTCACATACTTGTTCTTCTTTTGGCAAAAAAGGCGCTGATCAATGGGAAGCAGCAGCAGCAGCAGCAGCAGCAGCACAGTTCCTTGATTATCTAATGTCCTTCTTTTTCTAGGAGAGTGTTCTTCCTGTTCATTTGCTTTCCTTTTCTTGTTCTGCCTTAGCTTGGTAAATGTTTGATAACAGGGCCTATGATATCCATGGCTGAATTCATTTAGAGCTTCAGGAATCTGCTCACATATTTTTGATAGTTTTATTTTTGGGTTATCACTTTGCAAACGGATGCACTTGACGTCACATACTTTTTTCCACCCTAATTCAGTGATGGGTCTCACTTCTCCATAATTAGATAGATTGCTGTTGTGAATAATACACATTCTTCCGCAAAAGTCTGAAGGTCTCCTTTTTTTATGCTTCTTCAAGTGTACAAGTTTTTCAGAAGCCATTTTATTTAAAGTGTCTTTTTACATTCCTCCTTATGTGAACTTCTGAAGGTCAACACAAAGGTTCAATTTTAATTGTCACATCTTGCTTTAAATTCCATGCTTGAATGAATCTGTAAAGACAAAAAGAAAAGTTTTTCAGACCACAAAAAGTTTTAATTTTTTCACAATGTCTTAATAAGATTTCAGTTCCTCAGAGCAGCAACTTGCGCAGTGTGAAATTCACTCGAAGAGCTTCAAACACCTAAACATCACAACATTACGTAAGTGTAATTTTGTGATATTTAGCTGTTTAAATGATAACATTTTGTAAAATATTTATTATATGTCCCTGTAGCATGCCTGAATTGTGCTAGTACAAAATTTCTCGTTTATTTCTCACTGAAGGGAAGCAAATACACAGTAATAGATTTTTTTTTCAAATTATAGAGAAAACGGCTGTCAAAGATTTTAAAACATTATATAGCTTTGTTAAATATTGAATGATAAGAGGCAAAAAAATGAGAAATGACAATAAAAATCCACTATTGATTGTATGTAAAAACAATTTTAGGATGATAAGCAATCATTCTGTGCACAAAAACACATTCAAGAAAAATCGCACCCAATGACCTTTCAAGGGCCATAACTCCCTTATATGACACTTGAAAAAACGGTAACACCCGGATTTATACTCCATATGTATGGCTGCTTCAGAAAAAATATGTCGCGAAAACTCCCCCGGGGGGGGGGGGGGGGGGGGGGGTTTCGCCCACTGGCCCATGCACTATTATAAATGTAACTCTGAAATCAGGAGATTCTCCATGACATACGTAATCCTGACCTTAGTTCTTGTTTGTTCCAACTCCACTTTTTGCACAACTGAGAACTTTGAGTTATACGTTTGGGGCTTTAGTTATTATAATAAGGAATTGAATAAATCAGAACGGTAACACAACTTGATAAGTACCAAAACACATTTTAAACAAGTGTCAAAGTGTGCATTTGTAGTCGGCTTCTGCCACTATTTCTTTGGTGTATATTTTGCTGGCAGCATCTGACTGTCGGGCTGGACTTAGAATGATACCTCACTAACTCCTAGTCGTAATAACTAAAGCCGCAAACATTTAACGTCAGATTTCTCAGTTGTGCAAAAAGTGGAGTTGGAGCAAACATGAACTAGGTTTGTGAAATCAAAAGGTTTTGGTTTTTTTGTTGGGGTGGGGGGGGGGGTGTATGTGTGTGTCGTCTCCATGCTTCAAAAGCTGTTTTGTTCTGTCCCCAGCGATTTGCTGTTCTTTCCTGTGATGTCGAGTAGGCCTACCGGTAAGGCTTTGACCAACTTATGACTATCTGACCTGTGAATGACTAGCCCAGCGGCTTCATCAGTTCTTAGCTGTTTTAAGAGGTTCAGCTGGTATAGAGTTATCAATTTTGGTTTCAAAAAAAATCGGCTTTGTGATTTTTTTTACTTTTTACACCCTACATCATGTCGAGAATAACATGTTCCCATAAACAATGATATATATATATGTATCAGCTGCAACACAGAAATTTAAAATCTGAATCGTCCGTTGTGTTTTACTTGTGTCCCAATTTTACAATCTTAAAATCTCAGCAACTATTAATGCCAGAGTGCTGACATTTGGCATATATGTAGTTGCTATGGATATTATTGTAAAAAAAAAAAAGAAAAAAAAGTTGCGTACTGTGAGTCTTTTCCTTATACTTTATACTTTTAATTTTACACATTTTTTTGGTCACACTCAGAACTGACTTTTTCAGAGTAAAAATTCTATTCTTTCCTTTTTTGCTGTCATTAATTACCTGTTGTGAACTCAATCGATCAAAACTAGCTGGTTAAGGGGGTACCTGGCAGTAACTTCATTTTTTTGTTATTTTGGCTGTTAAAGATAAATAACTAGATCAACTTACTTCTTACGTGGTAGGAATTGAATATTAAGTATTACCAACAAATTTTATTCTTTATTGCTATGATTAAGAAACAATGTTTATTGGCCATTTTGGATTTTTCAACAAAGCATTGTATATATCTCAAAATCTACTCGAGTATATTTTTTAAAACTTTGCCTACAGGTACCTTGGGATCATTTTTAAATGTCTACAACTGTTTTTCAAGCTAGCATTGATATTTATTTATTCTTTATTGGACATGCAAATCGGATCACCAAAAAAGTAGACTCTGTGCTACAAAAAAAAAGTGCAAATTAAAAAATTCAGTTAAAATATCAGAAAAAGCAGTTGGAGATTTGTTACAACACACAAAAGGAATGTCCATTCAAAATGTCATAAAGATTGATCAAGGACTAAGGGAGATATGAACTCTGAAGAACACAGGTAACTAAGAAGCAATTTTTACCACTGTAAATCCCCTTCATTTTGATCTTAATGTCCATAATACAAACAGAATTAGGCAAAAATGTGTAATATAATAGTCTCTGTGATTTCAAGATTATAAAATCTATGTGAATTTGGTAAATCATTTTCAAGATGGCCACCATAACCATGGCAACAATTTTTTTTTTCAAAGAATTTTAATTTTTTACTACTGCCCTCATAGGGAACCATTACAAAGAGCCTAGATCTACTTTCATTTGCTGGCCCAAATAAGAAAATTTCAAATTTCACCAGCTGAACCTCTTAAAAATTATGTATTAATTTATTTATTCATTCATTATTTATTTCTAGGGGTATTTGTCATATTGTTGTATGTGACAGTTTACCAATTTTGAGGTTTTGTCACGAAAGTGGTTCCCTCCCTCCTAATTTTATTATATTCATATGTGTGTCATATGGGGTACTTTTTGTGGGCATTTTTATGCAACTTCTGATTTTGAAGCGTATTGAACAAAACCCTGATTTTACACAATCCTTCAAACTTCCAATCCTCATTTTCTCGAAAAGGCAAAAACGTACATACAACAATATGGAAAATACTTGACGATTTATGTATCTATTTATTTGATTAGATTTTCATGTCTTGTGTTTTCATTCTCTTTCTTTTTTTTTCCGTTTCTTCTCCATAAAATAATAATTTACGGGAATGGATTTTTGAAAATGTGTAAATATCATTTCATAAAAGTTTAATTTAAAAAATTGATAATTTTCTGTTCCACTATCAGTGCCAGATGTACCATTAGTTTAGGTAGGCTGAAGCCTAGGGCCTCAAAATCTAGGGGGGGGGGTGGTTTGGAGGAGGGGGGCTCGGGCATATCTGCTTGATATTTCTTTCGCCTTTTCTTACATATGATGTTACAATGCACTGCAGTTTCTGGGAATAAATCTTTTGTAATTTTCCTAGCTTATGTCCTTTCGAGAAAAAAATTACAAAGTGCAGAATTTTAAACATCTGTGTTTCATATTCAGAGTTGTCAAGTTTAACTACATTCAGATCATTTTAACACATTGGTAAAATTCTAAAAAAAAAATTGTTTTCTATAAATCTTTGTAGAATCTATAAGCAGCAAATGTGTGTGTACCAATTCTATGTAAAAAATGTGTTAAATCTTTTCAACTATTCAAATAGAACTGGACAGAAAGCTTCAGTAAGGTAGCCTTGACAGTTGTGTAAACTGGCAGATTAAATCCACTGAGACAATAGTGCATTGGAGTATGTTACAGCAAAAATTCGATGGTGTTGTGTTGCTAGTTTTGTGCATCCATTCAATCACAGGACTCGAAGACTTGGTAGTACAGACCAGATTACTTCAAACATTTATTACAATACAATGCAGGCCAGTACAAGGATAAGAACATGTACAATCTCACTGGTGACGAACATGATATATATAACCAGTTACAAATATTGTCTAACTCCTCCGTAACAAATAGCTATCCTCCGGACGACACACACACGCCATCAACCCAAACACCCACACAATTACATTGTCAGCACTTTCAGACAAGGGAAACAACTACAGGGGAACTGAGTGCCTGGAGGGCAGGAAGCTAATAATATTATAGCACAAAAGTCATATGTCTATATATGAGAATCTAACAGTACTATAGCACAAAAGTCATATGTCTATATATGAGAAAATCACTGTCTTGGCCTGAGTTGATTGAAATGGCGGCGAACCGAGGTATCATGGATCTTCACTTCCGCCATTGTTCTTCCAATTGTTCGTGAAATAATGCCAGGCATCCATTTGTCCTTTTTGCCACCTTTAAAGGTGAGGGCAAAACAAGGGGTGCCTACGCTGAATTTCCCCCTGCCTACCTGATGCTTGGTTTGGGAATGTTGGTAGGAGGCACCAGGGCGTCGAGCTGAGTTCTGATCTGCCGACCGTTCAGCAGCTGGCTTGGACTCGATCCACAGGGTAGCGGCGTCCGGCGATATTGAATCAGGAACTCGTGCAAAGCGTCCACTGGGGGTAGTGATGACTTTTTAAGACACCTTTTGAAGGTCTGCACCAGTCTCTCTGCTGCACCGTTGGTCTGCGGGTGGTACGGTGCGCCATGCATATGTTGCATTCCTTTCCGTCGGCACCATTCCTGGAACTCCTCAGAGAGGAAGCAGGCTGCATTGTCAGAAACAAGGTACTCGGGGTAACCGAAGTGTCCGAAGTCCTCTTCTAGCTTCCGGATGGTCGCCTTCGTCGTGGTTGAAGTCATCATGTGGACGCATGGGTATTTGGTTAGCACATCGACAACTACCAACCACTGATGACCCTTGAAGTTTTAGCATGGTCAATAATATGTACTCGGCTCCATGGCTTGTCTGGGATGCTCCAAGGGTGACTCGTCTGCTGTGGCATGTTCTGATGTTCAGTACAAGCACCACAGGAATGAGAAAGAGACTCGATGTCTGCGTCGATCCCTGGCCAGTACACGGCGGTCCGGGCAAGCTGTTTCATTCTTTGCACGCCGAAATGTCCCAGATGCAGGATGCGCAGAATCTGGGGCCTTAGTGTCGTAGGAATGACCACTCTGGAGCCGTAAAAGAGACAGCCGTTGGCACAGGATAAGGCCTCCTTCACTGAGGCGTAGGACTTCGACTCTCCGCTGGTAGCTGCACTGCTCCGCCATCCCTTCTGTACTAGTCTCATTACCTCAGTCAAGACTGGGTCTTTCTTTGTCTCGACCCGCAGGGTATTGGAGTCCACAGGGTCAAGCTGGCTATTAATCATGTTGATTGTGCAGACTGTCGTCGTGTCTGCCCAGTTTTCATCCGTGTCGAACTTTATGTCTGGGCCTGACGGTAGACGACTCAGAGCGTCAGCATTTCCATGTTGAGTTGTCTTTCCATACTCTATGGAGTAGTCATACTGGTTCAGGGTGAACGCCCATCTTGCCAGTCGATTCGCTGCCAGGGCTGGAATCGGCTTGGCTGGTCCAAACAGTGCGATCAAAGGCTTATGGTCCGTAACTAAAATGAACTGTCGACCGTAGAGGAACTGGTGGAACTTCGTTACTCCGAAGATGATAGCCATCGCTTCTTTTTGGATTTGGCTGTACCGGCGCTGCGTTGCTGTTAAGGTCTTGGAGGCATTGGCAATGGGTCTTTCAGTACCGTCTGGATAACGATGAAACAGCACCACGCCAATACCCACATCAGATGCATCGCAGGAGATGCCCACTTCCAGAGATGGATCGAAGTGGGCTAGAATTGTGTCCGCACACAGCATTTCCTTCATCCTGGTGAAAGCAGTTTCCTCTATATCAGTCCATCTCCACCGAACACCTTTCTTTGTCAGGTGGTAAAGGGGCTCCAGCACTGTAGATACATTCCGCAGAAACTTGCTGTAGAACTGCACCTGACCCAGGAAAGATTTCAGGCTGGATACCGAGGTAGGCGAAGGCATACAAGTCACTGCGTCGACTCTAGGTCCTTTGGTGATGCCTTCCTGAGATAGAACATGTCCCAGGTACTCCACCTTTGGCTGGGCGAACTGACACTTCGCCAGATTGCAGCGGAGGCCCTTGTCTTGCAGACGTTGCAGGAGCTGTCTTAAGTTGTGAAGGTGTTGTTCCGCTGTATCTCCGCTCACCAGGATGTCATCCAGGTAGACCGCTACGCCAGTCAGGTCCTGAGTGAGCTGGTCCATGATCTCCTGGAAATATCCAGGGGCTGATGTGATGCCGAAAGGTAGTCGTTTCTGCAGCAGGACGCCTTTGTGAGTGCTGAGGGCAAGCCGGCGTTGTGAGTCAGGTGCCAAACAGATCTGGTTATAAGCGTCAGCCAGGTCTATTTTGGTGAAACCATGTCCTCGCCCCAGTCGCCTCATCAAGTCCTCTGGTAGCGGCATCGGGTGTCGGTGGGGCTCCAACTGAGGGTTGACGGTGTTGGAGTAATCCCCGCAGACTCTGATTGTTGACCTGCTCTGTCCAGGAACCTGATTTTTTTTTATGGGGACGACTGGTGTTCCATTGGCGTTAAACTGGGTCTTCTCCCACACTCCTTTCTGGATTCCGGCCTCCAGGGCAGTTTCTAAGTCCTCTTGAAGAGCGATGGGCACTGGGCGGGCTTTGTGGAATACTGGACGGGCATCCTCCTTGAACTTTATCTCCAGTTCAAAGTCCTTGAGTGTACCAAGCTCAGGTTTGAAAAGTTCTGGAAACTCAGCACACAGCTGCTGGCATGCTTTTTGGAACGTCGTCTCGGGTCCAACCTCTGGTTGAGAGACTTTCTTGACTGTTGGGCCTCTCAGGATGGTGTCCACCGATATACCCAGGCCTTTGAAAGCGTTGCGGCCCAGAAGGTTCAGGTTCAGCCTAGTCACCACGAACTGATGGGTCTGAGATGGCTTCTCTGGCACCACGGAGACTGACAAAGACACCATCCCCATGATTGGCAGGTCTACATTTGAGGCACATCGGTACTTGGTCGACGTTGGGGACAGCTTCGGCTTCTTCAGATTCTTCCACGATGCAATAGATATGAAGCTGTCTCTGCTGCCTGTGTCCACCTCGAACGTCACTGGCACACCGTTGATATGACAGGTCTGGACCAGTGGCTCCGCGTCTGACGTCTCTCGGCCAACACGCTGCACTCTTTTTACGGGCCCTTGCTTCTTGATCTGGCGGCAGGCTCGTTTGATGTGGCCTTTCTTGCCACAGAAATTGCATATTGTGTCCTTAAACTTGCACTGGTCAGAGCTGTGGGCACCGCCACATCTGTAGCAGGATGTCTTCTGGCTACATGACTTGTGATCTTGGCTGCCACTGGGCTCTGGTTTCTTTTGGTATTTTGAGTTGTGTTTTTGCCAGGTCTTCTGTTCCTTGGCGCTTGCACCGCTTCCTGGACGAAGCTGGAAAACCGGGGCATTGACAGAGGCTGGACTGGTGATTGTCTCTTTTGTCACTCGGGTAGCCTCCTCCACCTCGGCAGCAACTTGCACAGCACGGCTGAATGTCAGCTCATCTTCTTTTTCTTTGAACAGCGCCTTCACCACCGCTTCGTTGCCGATACTACACACGAATCTGGTCCGCATCGCCTCATCCAGAGGATCTGTGATGGATGCAAAATCACACGTGGCTGCTTCCTGTCTGATCCTGGCTGCCAGCTCATGGGCACTCTCACCAGGTCGCCGCTCCGTCCTGGTCCAGAACTTGAACCGCTCTCGGACCACGAAGCGTTTTGGATTGAAGTGGTCTGCCATGTACGCCTGGATTTCTTCAATGGAGAGGCTGTTGACGTCCTTGGGGGATGTTTGTTGAGCTGCCAGGTTCTTAAGGAGCTTGAATGTTGCGGACATCTGGTTTGTCAGAAAAACTTCCGCCTTTTTTTCTGCTGGGACTGAGTTGGCCTTCACGAATGTCTCGAATCTGGACCAATAATCGGTCCAAAGCTCTGACGTGGGGTCAAACTCACAGAATTTGGTTGCCGTAGGAGTTGTTGACTTGCTGGCTAGTGCTGTCATCAACAACTCCATCTGTTGGTGCTGTTGCTCCATCTGCGATTCCATCTGCGATCTCAGCAACTGGATCAGGTCATCGTTGGCACTGGTCTGAGATCGTGTCGCCATCAGGTTGCTGTGGCTGTGTCTGCACTGCTGTCAAAGGTCCAGCTCCGGTTATCCGAAGGTCGCTGGGTTTGCTCCCTGGATCATCAGGGGTCCACCGGGCGGGGCTGTATCCTCGGCAGTGTCTTTGCTGGTCTTCCAGTTTTTATCCTCGTCGCCAGTTCTGTTGTGTTGCTAGTTTTGTGCATCCATTCAATCACAGGACTCGAAGACTTGGTAGTACAGACCAGATTACTTCAAACATTTATTACAATACAATGCAGACCAGTACAAGGATAAGAACATGTACAATCTCACTGGTGACGAACATGATATATATAACCAGTTACAAATATTGTCTAACATCAACATCACAATCTCCCAGCACATGGACATGCACATGTAACTGCTCCGTAACAAATAGCTATCCTCCAGACGACACACACACGCCATCAACCCAAACACCCACACAATTACATTGTCAGCACTTTCAGACAAGGGAAACAACTACAGGGGAAACACTCATGCCATGTCCCATAACAGATGGATCATGTGGCGTTAATATTTCTTGTTAGGAAATTCTTTGATAGCTTATTTGTAGAAAGGTATACATTTCATGTATCTCATGGTTTAAGCCACAGGATTTGTTTTGCAGGGCATTTGAAGGATTGCAATTATGTGTTATAGTGAGAATAAAGGCATGTCACTTGCGGATGAAATAAAATTTTTAAAACTTAATGTTGTATCCTTGAATATTTTGCCTGAATGTAGGAGTATAATCTGGACTGGTGGAATATAGTTTGGCCTAGCCCAGAATATACCTGGGCTACAATATAGACAAAGCCACTTTAACCCAAATGTAGCAGGCCAGATTATCCCCACGCCAGACTAGGAGTTAAAAGAGCTTAGCCTATTTTATGTCCCCAGGTTTATTCTGGACTAAGCCTGTTTATACCCAGGGGTCTACTTTAGGCTAGGCCAGACTATACCCCACTAGTCCAGTTTAAAGTTGTTAAACCAACTATTTTTTATATATAATATATGAAACAGGACGGGATCGGGTACTTCCCAACCCTGGTAATAAGACCCGGACTCGAGCGGTGTATCTCACACAGTTCTACCTATCAACACACAAACTGTGACTACCCACTAGTAAAGCTAGAAACGCCACAAATACTAATACCTAAAGGTGTACCACAGTTAAATGTGCAAACAAAACTATCAGGTTATGAGAGAACGTTCTAAATTTTATTAAAAAGAAAAGAAAAAAACAATCAAATAATGAAAACAACAATACAATTCACTACAATAACTCACTCCGATAAAAGACAATAAACAATGAACCATCGACAATAAACCCAACCGATAGGTGTGGTGAATCAGCCAAAGGAGCTTGTACTTTACAAATACTTTGAAATATTTACAAACTTGTTTTTAGTCAGGACAGAATAAGCACGTCCTACTGGCTTGAAGACTTGGAACTGAACCCCAAAACACGCAACCAATTTTTAGCATGTTCATTAAGTGCAAATTTTAACAAAATATAACAAATAAAAACATTTTTAAAAACTACCCTTCTGTTCGTGTATGTTCTAAATACACTATCTTAATAAAATATTATTTAACAAGCTCAATATGAAACAAAACTTACGATGTAGTGATACATAACAAGATTCCACCTATGGAACCAGAGATAGTCACTTAGATTTACCAATCCTGGACAATACAAACAATGCTAAGACCATGGTTTAAAATTGGCGCAGTGAGTAGATCAGTTGATAATGTCATCAACATTACATGCACATCTCTCAACGTGATAAAACAACAAGGGGAGATTGTCTATACACTGTAGTTGCTGCACACGTAACACCGCGGTTACTTCCCCTCGACCACATCTAGTGGTCCAACTAGTCAAAATAAATATCGGGTTTATCTCCCTTTCACTGCAGTGAGCTATAATTTAGCCCTGTAATGGTTCACCCCATTAGGCCTTACATATGGGGTATAAACAAGTATAGACCACAGCTTATTTCAATCATAGTTTAATTCGTCTTTTTATCAGTCATCGGGCGTCATAGTCATACATACATACATAGCTACATTCTTGACTTCCGTAAATCATAATACAATTCGGAGGATAAAACATGCATTAATAATTATGTACATGTATTGGTAAACTGTGGGTTGAATATCCATTCAAACTGATATGATTCAACTCTAACCCTCATTTCACTCGCATTCGTTGTCATGTTGTAGTTATTTTTGTAGTTGGTTGCCCATGGGTAAAACTTGCATGTATTGTTTGTTTGGCACTGACATACATTTACTTGCAATGGATGACATAATTAACGGACTCATAAAAATGAATTCATTTTAGAGATCTTTTGTGTCCAAATATGCTGTGGTTAGATCCCTTGAAAAGGGACGTGTCAAGCTTGAGAAGGCAAAGACGGACGAGGTCATTTTTTTTTTTTTTAACATCTATTTCACTCGCTAGTGACATACCCTTATGCACTATAACACATAAGTTCAATCTTCCAAATGCCTTGCAAACTAATCCAGTGTCTTAGACCAGAAGGTACATGAAATGTATATCTTTCTACAAATAAGCTATCAAAGAATTCACTAACAAGAAATACATGTACTGTTAAAGCAACATGATCCATCGAATTTTGCCTTAACATGCTATAGATCTAATTACTTTTTACAATGCACTACTTTTGTTTCAGTAGTCAGTGCACTTACTCTGTCGGTCTACAGTAGTAGTATTAGTAGGGGGAATTAGGATATAATTGTGCAAATTAATGAAGAAAGCACCAAATTTGGCACAGACGATGCTAAAGCCACCAGGAACAAACGTTGCTATAGAACCACTCTGGCAAATTTACCGAAATGTGATTTTGAGGACCCTAAATATTTCCCTATATAAACTATATTAAAATCAGGGGACATAACTGCAGAAATAGCGTTGAGACTGGTATTTTGTGTGTTAGGAATTTGTTTGTTCCGCGGGGCCACAAAAACCTAAATAATCGAGGTTTTCTTTAAAGAAATTGATATTATGAAAGAGGATTGGTAAATCTGTAAAGATTTTGAAAGATTTTGAAAAAGAAATGCATTTTGAAAACGAAACGCATCAATGAATTTGCTCCCACATTAATCTCGGTCAGCCTGTGTGTGTGTGTGTGTGTGTGTGTGTGTGTTTCTTCGACTCTCTCTCTATCATCCTCCCCCTTCTCTTTCTGTTTCTCCCCAACCCCACCCCTTTCCGTCTTTGTCCATCTTTTTGTCTCTCTGTCTATCTCCTCCCCCTCCCCTTTCCATCTCTATCTTTTTGTCTCCCTTCTCCCTCTCCCTGTCTCCTCCATTCTCTTCCTCCTCCTCCTGTCTCCCTCTCTGTGTGTCTCTTTCTCTGTTTGTTTCCCTCTGTCTGCCCTCCCCCTCCCTGTCTTTTCCTTTCTCTCCCCCGACTGTGTGTGTGTTTGTGTTTCTCTTTCTACGTTTTCTTATCCCTCTCGCTCTGTCTCTCCCTTCATCTCTGTATGTGTGTGTGTGTGTGGGGGGGGGGGGTATCTCTCCAAAGGCAAATTTCCCAAATGGGATTAAAGAGTTATACAAATACAAATACAAAATACAAATACATGTGTAATGTGTGTGTGTGTGTGTGTGTGTGTGTGTGTGTCTCTCTTTCTTTTTGTCGGTCTCTTCCCCCAGCTCTCTGTCTTTTTCTTTATCTATGTGTCTTTGTTTCTTTCTGTCTCTGGATGCCTTTTCCCTCCCTGTCTCCTTCTCTCTCTGTCTTTTCCCCCTGCTCTCTGTGTCTCTGACTCTGCTTTTCCCCCTTCTCTCTTTGCGCCCGTCTCTCTCTCTGACTATTTTCCTATTTTCTCTGTGCCTCTGTCTCTCTCTCTCTGCCTTTTCCCTCTGCTCTCTGTCTTTTCTCCCTTTGCCTCTGTGTCTTTTCCCCCTGCTCTGTCTCTCTGTCTTTTCCCCCCTTCCCTCTGTGTTTCTGTCTCTTTGTCTTTTGCCCCTTTCTCGTCTGTGTCTCTTTGTTGTTGTTTTTTCTCCTTCTCTCTGTCTTTTTTCCCTGCTCTCCGTGTCTGTGTCTGTTTCTGTCTATTTCCCCCTCTTTATGTGTCTCTCTCTCTCTCTCTCTCTCTCTCTGGCCCCCTGTGACCTCTCATCCCCTCTCCTGGCCTCGCTTCCTCTCTCGCTCTCCCCTCCTCCTTCCTCAAAGTAGTCGCTATTTTTTCCAGTCTACGTAATGCATATCAACAATTTTCCGTGGTCCTACCGCTTCCTCTCTGCTATAATACAAGTGACTGGCTGTTCTGCCCGGCTATCTGGACCAGAAATATGGACGGATAACAATAACATGGACTGTGATGGTCCTGAAGTTTTTTGTTTTTTTGTGTGTGTTGTTTTTTATACAAATGCTGTCCAGAGTTTCTCAGAAAGTATTTTCTGGCGAAATGTGGCCGGAAACAGAACATTAGTAGCACCGATCGGTCAGTGATGTTTCTGTCATGGCTTTGGCTGCTTCTGCAGTCCGCAACAACATTTTTTTTATCGGCTTCCTTTTGAAGATTGGTAGAACATGATGCATTAGCTAGAACATCGGACCATAAATTGAAATGGCATTCATCGACAACTTTTTTACCAAACATCAATGCAAGAAGTCTGCAGAATATTATTTTTCATTGCCTATGTTGATTTTTCTTTCATAGACATGGCATTAGTAGTAAACAGTGATGCTTCCTTCGCGGATCATTCATGGTGATGCGTCTCTGCCACAGTCACTGGTCAATGAACCCATGGCACAGAAACTTCCTATTGCTTCGAGTTTGCGGACATTCTCATAAATTTCATCTCCAGCTGTTTCACTAGTATCGAAGTTAGTTAGAACGGGACTACTAACCTCCTGCACGAGGTTTCTGAGAGCTACCTCTATATGCCATAAAGAAATGTTGTGATAAGACAACCAAAAAATCTAAAGACGTCGTCGTAGCGTAGTGCTATTTGGTCGCAACTTTCAACTGTGCTCAAAATAAATGAAAACGAATACATGTATTTACGATAATTCCAAGATAGAAGCGAACATCACTTTCCGCCATAGAAATATACACAAAAATTGTGGATAATCCATAATATTCCATCTTGTAAACAGAACAAAACTTAGGGAACACCGCTTACAAGAAATCAAAAGCTCCCGCCGCATCCCGAGTTGGGAGGTGAGAAACAAAAATTTATTACCTCCGACCCGTCACTGACACGGAGAATCCTTTCATTCGCTCTCCGGAGATGGGTATTAAGTTGCACAGTGAACAGAACAAATTGCTCGCATTTTAGTACGGTGTTGGGGGGACTTTTTTCACCCAGATTATAATTTTCATAACTTTGGAGGCTTATATCTCAGCTCCTAGGCACACCACAGAGTGGTTCTATAGCAAATTTTGAAGCTCCAGTCATGCTGCATCAACTGTAGAAATTTCATATTGTTCCTAATGAAACACTACAGTGAAATAGCACAGTTCATGCAAACACATCGAGGCATTAATTACCACTATTCTGGTCACGATGTATGCTGGTAAATAGGGGGGAGGTTTTGGAGCCAAGCATAAAAAGCATGGAAAGGGGGTTGAAATTGCCAAATTCAAATTATAAGCGCAGCGTCACTCCATAGATATAACTATTATTAATTTTCTTCTGGGTTTGTGGCCTAACCATTCTTCCCCACAATGGCCCACATTCTACTTTTCAGCGCGTCACAACGCTGCTGCCGACCCGCATGTTTTTTTCAAAATTAAAAGGCTCTGTACATTGTTTTAAGATCATTCACACAGTATGAGTACTAAAATAGGAAGGTCGGGTTTTTTCATTTTGCCCCTAACATCCCTACTACAGTTTGATGACGCTACGCTACGTATGCAAGGTTATGCAATGTGTAGGCTTGGTTGTGTTCGTGTGTTGCCCACAGAAAAATATCTGTCAACCTCAACGGTTCCTGTCTCGTTATTAGAGATATCTCAATGGTTCTATATCTTTTTTTTTGGGTATATTTTGAAGTGCTCTATTCACATAAAAAGTTTGGCACCTTTATCAACATGTGCACAATTCATATAGAAAAAAAAAAAAGACAACACCTCTATGAATCTGCTACAGGGAGGAATTGGGGAGAAAGAGGTGGGGTGGTGGAGTAGACTCGAGGTTCTCTGCTAGTTAAACAAAAAAAGTTTGTTAGTTGACCTCATTACATGTAGGTAGAATATAACAGTCCTCACACAACTTGAAGTCTGTGTGTGTGTGTGGGGGGGGGGGGGTTAAGTCTTCAGGCCCACCAATTAAACGATCGATAACCACAACGTAAAAGACACACACACACACACACATACACACCACTCGCACTCATGTTAGGAGAGGGATTAAGCGCAAAAGGCCATCCTGGTAGTTTTTCCCCTGATTTGTGACACATTCATGGCATATTATGAAGTGCTCATGCATTGTCGTCACAACTGTATGGGGAAAAAAATTCATGCGCAAATGTGAAGAATTAAATGTTATTGTTAGGCCTAGGAGCGTGTAGTCCAATTACAAAGCCAAACAAAGAAAATACTGAGTTGTGTTCATTGCTCAGCAATGGCTTAATTATTATGTAAAATCTACGCGCCCCTCCCCGGCAGCCAAATGTGAATTCCTACTCCACTCATTTCCACTAATTTTCCAGTCACGGTGACATTGCTGTAAGTTCTAAGATGTCGAGATAGACGGTCAAACAGAACGGAGCTATGATTGTAATTTGGACAGTCTGTGGAGCTGACAGCTGGCTTAAAATCAACAACACAGGAGAACCGCAATCCAAGGTAGGTCTGATAGAATTATTTCTGATAACGTAAAATGAAACAGCTAATTTCATAGGTAAAACTGTGAATGTAAAAGTACAAGATTATCTGCCCCGGCAAATCTGGCACGAAGTACAATGTGTATTGTGTGCTTTAAATTGTTAATGTGCTAGTTGAAGTCAGGTCCATTCCCATCCTGTGACACTGACAGGGGGCCAAAAGCTTTGCAAGGGCGCTGATTAGATCTAGACGATTGGCTACTGTTTTTCTAAAAATGAATGATCAGTAGGTTCCTCATAAGATCTAGATCTCTAGTCTAGATCTAGGGTAGACATTTTTTGTTGTTAGATCCAGTGGTTGGAGGAGTATGAATCTAGAGATCTAGATCTAGATCTAGAGAACGTTTTTGGAAGCAATTGGCTGTTGTTATAAGTATGTAGGCACCCCAAGCATTATGCAATAGGGGTACTATTGTACTATAGGGGACCCGATGTTTCTTGATGTGAGTCTTTGGAGGAGTGTGCAGGGAGACCGGGCAGGGTTTTCTGGTTTGAATTCCAGATAAAACTGTGGACACGCTTTTGCCATTAGTACAAGACCATATTGCACCTGGATCAATCATCCATTCCGATGGTTTGCGGTCCCATATAACGGGATCACAAACTTACCGGTGAACCCACGGCCATATCAGCATCTTGTGGTGAATCACAATCAACATTTCGTTGATCCACATACTATACCGGGGCCTATACTAACACCGTAGAGTGTTATTGGAAGAACTACAAAGCAAGCTTAAATGCATGCAAAGAGTCCACAATAGCCAACTGTCATCACACCATGATGAGTTTATGTGGAGAGAAATACATGGTAAACCCCACCAAGAGGCACTACAGAACATCAACTTGATGCGTATTTCCCAGTGGTATCCAGTATAATTTATAAAAAGTGGTGGGTGTAACAATTTTTTAAAAATTACTTCATTTCAATATTTTGGTCAAAACACCCCAAAATACCCGGGTCCCCTATAGTACAATAGTACCGCACTAGGGGCCCACGTGTATACGTAGACCTACCCATCCCTAACCCCATCCCTATCCTCAACCCTGATGCCTTATTTGTAGGTATCACAAGTGGATTTTTCAATGGTTTAAAAGTTATAATAGAATCCCTAACCCTGCCCCATATCCTTTCAGCCACAAAAAACTGAAGGAAAAGAAAAAGAAAATCTGAAGGAATAATTAAGGCTGTTTGAGGACTATTTCAGGAGGAGCTGTCTATCTCTGGAGTAACAAAATGCTTTAAAATACACACTCCTACCACCAAAAACTTGGGGGACATTCATATTTTGTAACAACATTTGAAGCAATATCATGGCCATTTCATTTAGGGCTAAGGAATGGTTTTCCATCTAGATCCCTTTGCCAGTTCTTGTCATGCAGTTCATAAGTTTATGTCATTCATTTCAGATGCACAAGTGCAGACAGGAAGTGGCAGAAATCCAGTAAAAGGCTTCACATACTAGGAGCAGGATATCTCTGGTACCGTGACGTCCATCAAAAGACATCAAATAAGCTACAAACGAGTGACAGATATTGTACCCTGGAAATCTAGGTCTCCTGACTATGATATTGGAAATCTGAACTCTAGAAATATGTGTGAAAAAGGAAATCAGATGTAATTCAAAATTTGACACAACTCTAGAAAATCTGATATGACACATGAAACCTCAAATAGACAATGTGTTTATGACAGCATTAGGACTGACCCAAGGTCAAGTGCATGTCTTCAAAGACTTCAAATCTTCAACACTGTTACAACGGGTGCATCAGCCCATCTCCTACCACATCTGATCATACCAGCTTTGTTTTCAATATTATGCTGCTCTAGGCAAAGGAATTGGCTTTCCAGATTTATACTGTGTTGGTGGTTTCTAGATCAATGCAAGTTCCAAAAGTATACCATTTGCACTCAAAAATACTTTTCAAAGTACAGTAATTCACCAGACTCTGGTGTTGAGACATACTAACCGCTTCTTCTGCTTTTATCTGAGTGAGCCAGTGATGTTTTTAACACATACAGTGCTGGAGCCAAAAGTATGGGCTTTCCAGAAATAGGCCTACTGTGCTGGTGGTTTGTAGGTTATGCAGTTCCAAAGAGCCTACAAAAGATTTACCAAGTGCTCGCAGCTCAAAAATACTTGGCTTGGTAAAGTAATTCTAGACCTGCAACTTTAGAGTAAGATCAATTTGTCGGTAAAACTCCAATAGGCAGAAGGCGATAGAACACTAGTATCAAGAGAGCTCTCATTATGGGACTGCTGGCACTTCAGAAAAATCTGCAGACAATACAAGCAAGATATCAAGACCTGAGACAACGTGAGCAAGATATCAGGACTTCAGACAATGCAAGTAAAATATCGGGACAGGCAGTGCAAGCAAGATATCAGGACAGACAAAACTAGCAAGATATCAGGACAGTCAACGCTTACAAGATATCAGGATAGACAAGGCTAACAAGATACCAGGAATTCAATTCTTGCCAGATATCAGGTCAGACAATGCAAACAAGATATCAGGACGGTCAACACTAGCAAGATATCAGGACAGTCAACACTAACAAAATATCAGGACAGTCAACACTAGCAAGCTATCAAGACAGTCAAGCCTAGCAAGATATCAGGACAGTCAACACTACCAAGATATCAGGATAGACAACATTTGGCAACAGCATCAACACCAGCTACAACGGACTTGCATTGCACACATGGTAAGTGTTTTTTTGTTTTTTTTATTATTCGGTAGAATTAGCCTTTAGGATACATACATATCTGCTGTGCAAAGGCAGAGCGGGAGGAGTACCTTACTCGAGCGCCACTTTGTCAGATTGTCAGATTGATAAGTAACGACGTGAGGGTCTAGTCAGTTTGTATCATCGACGCCGTAGGCCGATGTTTGTCTGGGCAGTGGATCTCACTATTGGGACAGACAGCAATGAACAGTATCTTAAATTGTCTTTGTGTTAATCATTTTATAGAGTATGATCACATCACTAAGTGACAGTGTGTAAGAATCTTACTAATACTGAATTACAATAAATATTGTAGACAAATAATATCCCTTTGCAATATCATGCACGGAAGTATGAAGATGCAGTTATGTACTTTTCTTGCAGTTCCAGTGCCATGACGGTTGTCATTAATTGTGACCTCAACAGACAGCAAGAAACATTCCTTCATACTGAGCATGGCTACTGTTGCTGTGTGTCTGAAGGCTGTGAGCCAAAGTATTGAGAGGTAGGTGTAACAGGGCGACAGACAGGCAAGGTATAGCTAGCGTGGGAAGATAGCTAACGGCGGGGAGACAGAGTTATTGTAGGCCAGAGGGGGAAAGTAGCCGATGCAACTGAAGCGCTTTGACACCCGAAAAGGGTAGTGTTTACTTGACCGCCGTACTTGTCGATCAGATCACCTGGGAATTGCTTGGGGGGTAGAGCTGTTTCAATAGTATTTGACGTGGAGTCGACGGGGGTGGCTATTAGGATAACTAATGTACACTCGGTGAGCGTCTTGGGACGCTACCTGACTGGGTATAAATCCCCGAACGCTCCTTCCAACTTCAGACCGCTGAGAGCACTCACCAGCTTCGTGCCGAAGAGGAGACCACAACTGCAACTGTAACTTTGTACTAGTCTTGTGAGTGGGGAAGGTCAGGGAACCCGCAAACATCCTTTGTCAGAGCGTGGTATCTTTGGTATCTTGTCGGCATTTGGGCTGTTGCTGAGTGGTAAGTTAATTGTACGATGTATGTGTATTTTACTTAATGTTCATGATTGTAGAACCTAAATCTAGTGGGTTTACTTTGGTATAACTACTGCCTCTGAGAGAGTCACGGAAACGCCGTTATATATATGTTACGAAACCTTATAGGATGGGGTCCGTTAGAGAGAGCGTTATTCTTCGTGGGGAACGTGTAAATATCATTAAAACTGTATTGATCGTTTATTCTATTGCCTATATGGGAGCCTATGGAGTATGGGAGCTGCAGCCTGACTTATAACAGTGTCAGCGGTTAAAAGTGTTAATGATGAATATCCGTCATGGAGTAAGTATGGAAGTCATGCCTTCCAGCAGTAGATTAGGACTTTGCGATTGTTTTTCTACAGAGGAGGAAGAACAACACCTTCTTGGTCTCAACTTCTTGTACTTTGATTAACGACATCGTGGCTTCTTGGCTTCCCGACCTATTGGTACCTGCTGATACCTGTTGATCTAACTGCGCAGTCAAGCCAGGGTAGAGAGGAAGAACCAGTGCCCAGATAGCGCCATACACCCCTAAAGGAGAGGTTTCCTTATGCTGAATGTTCCCATGTGTTTTATAAAATGTGCTAGAGATTGAATATTACGAAGCCATTTAATTAGCATGTACTGATTTGCATCAACTTCATTCCATCGAAATTCACATGAAATTGTATGACCTATGTTCCTATTATTATTGAATGAATTAATAATTATTGTATATATGTAAGCAATACAGATATCGTTTGTTATAACTTATAGAAGAGAGATAGTCGATTATTTAGTGTGTTTGTGCCGTGCCCATCACGGCTGGTGTCAGAAGAAAGTTAGTGAGAGAAAGTGGAAACATCACAATGGTGTCAGAAGTGGGATCCTGCTACTAAATAACATTTAATTTTGATCTTGGTTGTGTCAAGAGGCTATTGTGTGATTGTGTGGACAGGTCATCTGCCCTGAGGCGAGTGAGAGAGATTGACATTTACTACCTGCGACATGCTCTGATTTTACCTGTGCATTGACTATTCAATTTTGTCTTTTGTCACAGAGAGAATTGTTGTTTGCTATTGCAGGAATATTGTTGTTAACTTCACAGTTACGATCCACGCTTTATTGTTAGCTTTGTTTACAGGTCAATTGCTGATGGACTATCTGGGCGCACTTAAGCTTGCCAGACAAGAAGGCATTAGTGATGAGGAATTCAAAATTAGGTGGGACGAAGAGAAAGCCCAAAACCGAGAACAAAGGGCTATCGAACGAGAAGAAAAGGAGCGCGAACGAGAAGAAAAGGAGCGCGAACGAGAAGAAAAGGAGCGCGAACGAGAAGAAAAGGAGAAGGAAAGACAATTTGAAAGGGAGAGAATGGAATGCGAACGGGAACTAGCCAAAAACGGGTGTCACAATGATAAAGGGAATGGAAAATCTGCTGCCCCGAAGGTACCCAAAATTGCCATTTTTGATGACTCGCGCGAGGATCTCGACTCGTATTTGAAAAGATTTGAAAGACTCGCGCAGGCAAATGATTGGGAAGAAGACACCTGGGCAGACATGTTAGGGGCATTGTTAACTGGCCGGGCGTTAGATGTTTATTCCGGTCTCAGCGATGAAGACAGTAGGGATTACGAGAAGGTAAAGAAGGTGTTGTTCAAGAAGTATCATCTCACGGCAGAGGGTTATAGGCGTAAGTTTAGGGAGAGCCGTCTAGATAAGGACGAAACTTATACGCAGCTGTCCGTGAGATTGCAGAGATATTTTGAGAGGTGGGTAGACCTCTCAGAGGCAGAGAGAACTATGGAAGGGATTACGGATCTGTTAGTCAGGGAGCAGATGTTGAAGATTGTCGACTGTAATCTTTCCATATATTTGAAAGAGAGAGACCCTAAGTCCGTGCATGAGTTAGTTGAGATGGCGGACTTGTATAGTGAGGCTCATCAGTCGAAGCGAGGGCTGGAGCAACAGCAGAAGTCAGGTAAGAGGGTTGAGGAGAGCAGAAGTAAAGGTTTAGGAGTGAGTAAACCGGTATGCTTCAACTGTGGCTCTCCCAATCACCTGAGTAGGCAGTGTGACAAGGGCAGGACGAAGAAGGGTGCTGCTGCCACTGTCGAGGACAACCGAGGTAAGTCACAGCGTGAGAGTGGGCGTGGTTGTTTTGTGTGTGGGTCACTTCTCCATATTGCGAGATTCTGTAGGAAGAGACAGAAAGAGACGACCGCAGTCGTACTAACCAGCGATGAGGAAGCCGATGACAGTCAGTGGGAGTCATCGGGCAGGGCGAATACTCAACCAGGGGCTGAGCAGGGCGTTGGGCCACAGACCTTCATTTCTTGGGAGACGGAAGGTAAGAGTATTGAGTTAGAAGGTTCGACAGAACATGAGCCCGGAGACGATGTTCCGGAGAATGATTTATCCGCTCCATTTTTGGAGAAGGGGAGGATAGGGGATAAAGAGATTACTATCCTTCGTGACACGGGATGCACGTGTGCGATTATAAAAAGGGACAAACTGCCTCCTAACAGCTTAACTGGGAAGAACAGGAGTTATGTCCTGATGGACGGGACGAGAAGGTCTGCTCCTGTCGCGGAAATGTGGGTAGAAACCCCATTTTATACTGGGCTTCTCGAAGCGCTAGTAGTGGAAGACCCAGTGGCCGATTTGATTATAGGAAACATAAAGGGGGCATCTCTTGAGAAGATAAGTGTGGTACTCACGCGATCTCGCAAGGTGGAGATTGACAAGGAAGAGCATGAGTGTGAGAATGCGAGTGTGAAAGTGAGTCAGACCACAGATAATGAGGAGGCCAAGGGCAACTCAACGGAGAAGGTAAGGGTAGGGGCCAAGATAGGGGAACTCACACCAGGTGAGATAGCCCGGGCCCAGAGAGAGGACGAAACTTTGAGAGTTTTAAGGGAGAGAGCCACGTTGGAGCAATCGGCTGAGGTAGGTACTCACATAAAGGAGAGTAAGGGAATTTACTATCGGGTAAAGAAGGCCGGGGCTGGACGTGCTGATGTGGAGCAGTTGTTGGTACCTAAGCAGTACCGAAGTGAGCTGATGAAGATAGCTCACGAAGGAGTGTTCGGGGGACACTTAGGAATTTCGCGCACACAGGACAGAATAATGCAGTCGTTCTTTTGGCCTGGGATAGGTGCGGACGTAGGTCGTTTCTGTCGATCGTGTGACGCGTGTCAAAGGACATCCAATAAAGGTAGGGTGACAAAGGTACCCCTAGTGCCGACACCCCTGATCGACACGCCCTTTTCGCGCGTCGCCATAGATTTGGTTGGTCCACTTCCGCGTACGGAACATGGGAGATCGCGTTATATTTTGACGCTAGTAGATTATGCCACGCGTTTCCCGGATGCCGTAGCCTTAAGGGGGATATCAGCTGAGCAGGTCAGTGAAGCGTTAATGGAAATATTTTCTCGGTTAGGCATACCAAAGGAAATAGTTTCAGATAGGGGATCACAGTTTACCGGTGAGCTGATGAGAGAGGTCAGTGCACTTCTCAAAACGAAACAGATATTCTGCTCGCCCTACCACGCGATGGCCAATGGTCTGTGTGAAAGATTTAACGGAGTGCTGAAGAATATGCTTCGCCGAGTAGCTCATGACAGACCCAAGGACTGGGACAGAATGTTGTGTCCACTGCTGTTCGCGTATCGCGAAACCCCACAGGCCAGTACAAGTTTTTCGCCGTTTGAACTAGTGTTCGGTCACCCTGTGAGAGGACCACTTGCAATACTGAAGAATCTGTGGACTGGGGAAGCGGAGTCAGAAACGAGGTCATCGTACGAATACGTGGTAGATATGAGGGAACGATTGGAGGATGCCATGAAAGTCGTAGCCGAGAACAGCAGCGTCGAAAAACACAGGCAGAAGAAATACTACGATAGGGGGGCCAAACAGAGGAAATTCCAAGTGGGCGATTCCGTCCTCATACTTCTCCCAAGTGACGGATCGAAACTACAGATGACTTGGAAAGGGCCTTACAAAGTAGAAGAGCAGAGAGGGTCAGTGAACTACATGGTGAACGTCAAGGGGAAGAGACGATTGTATCACGCGAATATGCTGAAGAAGTATATTGAGAGGGAAGACGAACAGGAAAACACAGAGACAATAGCTGCAGCTATAATTGACGAGACCGATGAAGGAGAGGAAGCGACTTCGATGCCTCTGGAGACAGTCATGCCTAGGCTAGAACAGACCGAAACCTACAGGGATGTACAGTTAGGGGACACGCTAGATCAGGATCAGAGAGAACAGATGCAAGAGCTCATGGAAGAATACAAAGATATATTTACGGATGTACCGGGGCTCACTGACTTGATCAAGCACAAAATCCCATTGCTAGATCAAAAACCTGTGAAGGTAAGACCCTACCAACTAGCGTACTCAACTAGAGAAGCTGTCAATGCTGAGGTAGGCAAGATGCTTGCGGCCAGAATCATCCAACCGTCCTTGTGCGCGTGTCCCTCACACCAAGTCGCAGTAGTTCAGAAACTAACAGCGAGAAAGAGATGACCAGGTCTTGGAGACTCAAGAAAATGTTTGACCAGGAAAGACAACAAGGACCAAAGGACCTGGGTGAAACACAGTTGAGAGAAACACTTGCTGTCTTTCTTTCCCAACCAGCTCTTGAATTTGTGACAACACAAATTCGAGTACTATATCTGTGCACCAGAAGGCGAAGGTGGACAAATCAGGAAAAGAGCTTGGCCCTATCCATTTATCATGCGCCGCGGAAAGCATACAAGCTGCTGCAGAAAATCTTCAGTTTGCCATCAGCCAAGACGCTGGCTAAATCAATGCAGAATTTGCACATAAAATCTGGACTCTGTGGGAACCTACTACAACTATTACTGTTTGAAATAAAAATCAAAGCGATGCCCCCTCCCCCCCCCCCCCCCATTGAAAAGTAGTGTGTTATTATTCTTGATGAAATTTCAGTGAAAATAGCCCTGCGATATAATCCGTAAGATGATGAAGTGGAAGATTCGAAGATTATGATGTTCTTCACCCTCTTTATCCATATTTCGTGTTTTCCTGTCTGTTTTGTTTTTCACCCTACAGGTCACCATTTTTTGCTTCTGATTTCTTGTTTGTTGCTTTCCTTTTTTTTTTAATTCATCCATTCTTCTTACATCTGCGATGCGTGGTTGATGGGAGTTGCTGGTAGGTTCTCCTTCTGTCCTATCATTCTTTTCCTTCTGTCATCTTGCTATTCTTAACAATAAGACGTTACCGTTTTAAGTTATAGTGTCGACGTGCTTCTCTTCCAACTCAAATACATGCTGCACCTCCCACATTTTGTTTACTTTTCAATACACGTACCCTGTATGTAATGACAATCGTTATATCACTGCAGACTTTACGCCAGCCGAGGCCCTGGACCGCGCTTATCTATTTTTAGCCCGCCCCGCGCCCATCACGCGTTGAATAGCATTGTTGTCACGGACAGTTGGCCCGCTGTTTCCCCTCTCGTAACTTTAAGCTCTCTGCTAGAATACCGCTTTCGAGGCGATTTAAACAGCCGTGGTTAAAATCGAGTTATGCAATGTCGACTGCAGCGGGGTCCGTTTAATGCGAGGTCATCGGGAAATGGATTAGACTTTGAAATGGCAGTCAGACACTTCAAAGCTTAAAGTCGCTTAACATGATCTTCGTTAAAGTGGAAGTTTCTACTTGATCCCTTCCCCAATGCCCCATTTCTGTTAAAGTTGATGTTTATGGCGATATCGACATTCTTTTGCCGATATCATTGGGAATGCCGACAATAGCACAAAAAAAAAAAAAAGAATCGTGTAACTTGATTTTCCTGACTGGCCCGATTCAATTACACTGGTATATCGAGCTCGACCCGGTGGAGACGGTGAGCCGCGGCAAGATCGGGTGTTGTTGCATGTACTGTTGTTCTACAACTGATTGTCAGGGTGTGGCTCTGCAGTATAATTAGCATTGGATGACCTACTTTCACACTGACCAATAAAAGATTTTGCTACTTCAACTTTTAAGTCCAGCAACAGGAAGTAAACAAAAGTGGCCGCACACCCAACCAGCTAATTATAGGATATTCCAGCGAGGCCACTTGACTTTCTCTAGCGCTACATAGAAAATTGTTTCAGAATTCAACACATCTAATTGGTGACCTTAGTCCTTATTTGTTCCAACTCCGCCGTTTGCACAACTGAGAAATTCCACGTTAAACGTTTGCGGCTTTAGTATATTATTGATAAGGAGTTGGAATAAATCAGAACTGTGAAACAACTTGGTCAGTGACACAACACATTTTAAATCAGTTTCAAACTGAACATTTTTCTACAAGCTACAGATCTTCAGTTGTTGTTTTCTTGTTGTTGTTGTTGTTTTTTGAGAACGTGGAGATAGAACAAACAAGAACTGAAATACTAATGAATTACTCAATCGCTTTCTTTCCCTTTCACCTTTCACCTAGGCATTGTCCACCCACTGCAGGATGTAGCCCCCCCCTCCCCCCCCCCTCCGACAATGCTGTCCATTCTCTTCTGTCTGTTGTTTTCCTCATCCATGTTGTACCTCCTCTCTTTGTAATGTCGTCCTTCCATCTTCTTCCTGGTCGTCCTCTTGCTCTTTTTCCTGTCCTTGTCTGCCATTCAGTGCAGCGTTTTGTCCACCTATTGTCATTCATCCTCCCCACGTCTCCGGCCCAATTCCACTTTTGTTGTAGCATGAATTCCACTATGTCTTCTAGTTTTGTTTGTTTGCGTATGTCAGTGTGGGAGATTCGGTCTTGCAGTCTGATGTTAAGCATTTTTCTTTCCATTGCCCTCTGGGTACATGTAGTCCTTAGTTTATTCGTGAGCTCTTTTGTGATCGGCCATGTTTGACAACCATATGTAATCGTAGTAAGAATGCAATGCTTGAATATTTCATTACTCGGTGCTTGGGGAACATTGGCAGTCTGGAATCCAGGAATATCTCTTTGTTGTTTTCCAAAGCAATTCCGTTCTGCTCTTATTCTGGTGTTCAGTTCAGCTTGTTGTGTTGCACATTCATATCTGGCCTAAGTATTCATTCTCTGTGACTTTTTCGATGGCTTTGTTTTCAATTGTAACATTTTCTTCTGTCTGGTAGTTTGTCATGTATTTAGTTTTGTCCTTGTGCATCTGTTTCTTTCTCTTAAATCTTTACCAAATCAAGACATATCACTCGTCGTAATCACATCAGGTTTCATGAAATAATTGTGATATCGAACGCGTCGTATCCACCCCCCCCCCCCAACCGTAAGCCTTCCCAGTGCACGGTGGCAGAGCATGAGCGCTTGCAAACTTTTTTCTCTTTGGCACAGCAGCGGGGCATACGCATTCACAAAGATTGGCTGTAATCCAAAAACAGAAGAATTGAAACTCCTTGGAGATGGAAACATAATTATGGCCGGGTAGGGGACGTTTTCATTTTCAGCCAATGGCGAGCACTGAGAATAATTTCGTTCTCAATTCCATTCAAGTTTTGTTCTGTCATACACAGATGTTGGGCTAGTCAAATTTCAGCTTGGACTCTATCATGGTGTTGACTACCGCCAGTTTGGCTGATACAGGTAGCAATGACATGTCTATATTCTTCGTTATGTACATACCTACATACCTACATACATTCATGTATACATACATACATACATAACAAATTTGTTTATTTCCATTAAATACATGTCAAATGTACCCGTACAATATCTTATTGGAAAAACAAAACATCACATTGTACAGAAGCGGAAATACATGCTATGCTCCCTTTCATTCTTGCTCTGTAAATCTTCTTCTCTGGTAAAAATATTAGAGTTAATACAATATTATTTCACTTTATGCTAAACTACCTCTGTCCTACTTTCTTGCTCTCCAAATCTTCTTCTCTGGTAAAATATTAGAGTTAATACAATATTATTTCACTTTATGCTAAACTACCTCTGTCGTACTTTCTTGCTCTCCAAATCTTCTTCTCTGGTAAAATATTAGAGTTGATACAATATTATTTCACTTTATGCTAAACTACCTCTGTCCTACTTTCTTGCTCTCCAAATCTTCTTCTCTGGTAAGATATTAGAGTTAATACAATATTATTTCACTTTATGCTAAACTACCTCTGTCCTACTTTCTTGCTCTCCAAATCTTCTTCTCTGGTAAAATATTAGAGTTAATACAATATTATTTCACTTTATGCTAAACTACCTCTGTCCTACTTTCTTGCTCTCCAAATCTTCTTCTCTGGTAAAATATTAGAGTTAATACAATATTATTTCACTTTATGCTAAACTACCTCTGTCCTACATTCTTGCTCTCCAAATCTTCTTCTCTGGTAAAATATTAGAGTTGATACAATATTATTTCACTTTATGCTAAACTACCTCTGTCCTACTTTCTTGCTCTCCAAATCTTCTTCTCTGGTAAAATATTAGAGTTGATACAATATTATTTCACTTTATGCTAAACTACCTCTGTCCTACTTTCTTGCTCTCCAAATCTTCTTCTCTGGTAAAATATTAGAGTTAATACAATATTATTTCACTTTATGCTAAACTACCTCTGTCCTACTTTCTTGCTCTCCAAATCTTCTTCTCTGGTAAAATATTAGAGTTAATACAATATTATTTCACTTTATGCTAAACTACCTCTGTCCTACTTTCTTGCTCTCCAAGTCTTCTTCTCTGGTAAAATATTAGAGTTAATACAATATTATTTCACTTTATGCTAAACTACCTCTGTCCTACTTTCTTGCTCTCCAAATATTCTTCTCTGGTAAAATATTAGAGTTAATACAATATTATTTCACTTTATGCTAAACTACCTCTGTCCTACTTTCTTGCTCTCCAAATCTTCTTCTCTGGTAAAATATTAGAGTTAATACAATATTATTTCACTTTATGCTAAACTACCTCTGTCCTACTTTCTTGCTCTCCAAATCTTCTTCTCTGGTAAAATATTAGAGTTAATACAATATTATTTCACTTTATGCTAAACTACCTCTGTCCTACTTTCTTGCTCTCCAAATCTTCTTCTCTGGTAAAATATTAGAGTTAATACAATATTATTTCACTTTATGCTAAACTACCTCTGTCCTACTTTCTTGCTCTCAGCTTCCATACGTTAAAAGATCCTATACCATTGCTAACACTGCAGTATTTTCCTATAAATTTCGCTTCGGTGTTACTGAGGCCAAGTTTACATAGTCCACTTTTTACTCTCTTGTGGACGTGACCTAATGAACCAAAGATCAAAAGAATTATTTCACAATTATATCCTAGTGAATTAATTTCCAGACACAAGGGATAGTATTTATAAAATTTCGACTGATAGCACCTGTCAATGAAGGCATCGAATGGAATGGATATTTCAACAAGTTTTACTGACTTATTAACTGGGTCTATGACTGTGATATCCGGCCTGTTTTGTGAGTGGTTGAAGGATGTGTTACTAGACTGAAAAATTGTTAACGTGAGGGGCGTATCCATAAGGACAATTTTATTGTTGATGCTTTTCCTTTAATTTTATTTGTTATAAAGTTAACAATTCTGTTTTTGTGCATCCATTTAAAATATGTGAGGCAGTTTCTGTAGGATGTTTACAAAGTTTACATTTCTTCGAGTACATATTAGGGTAGTAAAGACTCATTAAGTTTTCATATGGACGTAATTGTAATCGTCCCTTAGTGATAAAAGTCCTTACTTTGTCCGGAATGTTGTGGTTTGTCCAAAATGAGTTGGAGAGAGAGTGATCGATATTGGGGGATTCCCGTACAATACGTCCCTGAGATTTCCAATTTTCGGTGATTTCGTTTAGCTGAAGTTTTTTTAACGCCGCATAAAATCGTGTGGCATCTTCGATGACTGTTGATATCTCCTCATCTATGTGAAGTTCGAAGGCATATTAGTTGTTTCGGTCATGTAGCTTAGGTTCATTCTGGCACACATTTCGTTCAAATGTACCCATGTTGATCTCGTCCAGTTTACTTTAGACTCTTTCGAGATTATACCTTTTTTGTTTTATACCCAGCGAAAGACGTTTCATCGGTCGTCTTTGCTACCTTGCGTTTGTCCATGTGTAACTTTAGTGATGTTCTCGCTGTTTCTCCAACCTGTGGGTCGTCGCTGTGCAATACTGACAGGCAAAATGCTAGGTGTTTCGCATAGTACATTATGCGTGGACTGAGTAGTCCTAGTCCTCCGTGTGACTTTGATGTAAACATGAAGGCTCTAGCGGCAGAGTTGTTAAGATTTAGCCATTCCCTGACCATATTAGTGATGAGATCTTCAAGATGATTAATATCCTTTTCAGTGAAGGTGAGGTTTGGATAGTAGAAGTTCATCTTTTGGTTGCACATTATGTTGACTGCTTCAATTTTTGCGCTTGATGGTAGCAGTGTTTTGTCAATGTTACTGAGTGACTTTTCGAAGTCTTTAATCAGTGACGTTACTTGCTGTTTATCGGCCCTGTTTGTGATGTTAAAATCGTATCCTAGATACGTATAATATTGTTCTTTTTCATACATGGGCAATGGGCTGCCTTGTACTGTTATCTGGTTATATCCTGTTGTTGTGTTTCTCTTCCAGTTGTTTCCGGTTCTTTGTCCATGTAAAATGGGACATTATTATGTTGGTCGTTGGTCGTTGTCACTGACACGTCGTCCATGTAGGCCTGGCAGGGATTGGGTAGGTAAAGTTGATCGTAAGGAGCACACATCCACCGTAGCCAAGGATCCATCGCCTGGATGAAGACAATGGCACTCCAGGGACAGCCCTGAATAATGCCGCGTCCACGTGGTATACTTGGTGTAAGGGCCTTGCCTGCCTGGACCTGGAACGTAGAGTTGGTGTAGATGTCTCTAGTGATGTTGACGATGTTCTCTGGATACTGAGCTGCCCTCATTGCGTTGATCATAATGTTGTGGTCTACGCTACCGTACGCATCTTTGATGTCGACGAATGTGACGAATAGCTTAGAGCTTATGTGGCGAAGATTGTCAATCACCGTTTTCAATATGAAAACATGCTCGTGTAGACCGTTGAGGGGCAGTTAGCCTTTTTGTTTGAGTGAGCCTTTTTGTTTGGGTGATAGCCGTTGGGTGTCAACGATCCAGCTTAAGGCTCGTCGCTGTATACGTTTTACAAATAGCTTGTACGAGGTGGTGAGGCGGGAGATGGGGCGCCAATCTGCGGGGTCTTCGGGATTACCTCCTTTTTTGGGTATCAGTGTTATTATAGAGTGTTTCCACTCTGGTGGTATACGGTTTTGTTTTAAGCATATATTGAATATGCGTGTCAGTATAGGAATCAGCCGGTGTTTTTTCTTTTTGACATAACGGTATTCTACACCGTCGTAACCTGGCGCTGTGTTTATTTTTAAGTCCGTAATAACACTTGCGACCTCAGACGTGCTGAACTCGTCTACAGTAAGTTCGTGTTGTGGGTCAGGATATGACACAGAGTCCAACCACGGCGGTGGCTGGTTCATACATACATACATACATACATACACACATACATACACACATACATACATACATACATACATACATCGAGAATTTTATTGACTATATGATTTTTCACATGCAATGAACAATCCAATTGCATAATCACATATTCAACATAATATATCAGCTTACAAGCATACCAACAACTTAACTAGTGTAATACAATGAAACTGTATAATAGTAATATAGTGTATGGAGTAACCAACATGCACTGTAATGAGAATGCATAGTAGTAATATAGTGTATGGAATAACCAACATGCATTGCATTGATAAAAGCCTTTTGACTGATAAAAAACGAAGAAAAAATGGAGTGAATGCACCACTGAAAGCTACTGTATATGACAAAATATTGTTAGAGATGAATTAGATTAAATGATATCTTTTCTTCCAGACCCTGTGTGACCCAATAATAGCACTGATACTCATAAATTTACAAAACTGGTTTATTTCACTGTTAGTGAAACCCAACAACTTACATACATACATACATACATACATACATACATACATAATAATAGTTCGTCCATCAGATATGATGATGACCTTAACAACACCAGAGGAATAAAGAACAGAAATTGTTGAGAATTTCAACACATGGACAATAAAGAGAACTAAAGGACACAGAGGACAGAATGGAAAGACTGTTCTTTCATGACTTATGGCTTCTCATGTGACTGATAAGTCCTATTTTTGCCCTGCAGACCCTTCCGCATAAATGACAAGAGTGCTCCGTTGGTTCAGTACCAATGGGCCTTTTCTTGCGCCGTTCTCTTTTTTTGATAGCCTGCTGGACTCTGTCAGCTTCCCATGCTTTGCTGCCTCTGGTAAGGGCCGCCCTCCAATTTGCACGATCAAGCGAGAGCTTTTCCCACTCACTCACATCAGTGGCAAAGGCCTTCAGTGATTGCTTGAGAGTGTCTTTGTAACGTCTCTTTGGGGCCCCAACATTCCTCGTTCCATTGGAGAGCTCAGAGAAGAAGATTTGCTTAGGGAGTCTGGAGTCGGGCATTCTGACAACATGTCCTGCCCAACGTAGCTGAATTTTTTTCAGGTGGCAGAAGATGCTCAATTCCTTGGCACGATTGAGGACCTCAGTGTCTGGAATTTTATCCTGCCATTTGATCCTTAGGGTCTTTCTAAGGCAGGCCAGATGAAAGTGATTTAGCTTTCTGGCATGCGATTGGTACACTGTCCAGGTTTCAGCCCCATAGAGTAGGGTGGGAAGGACCACAGCATTGTACACTTTCAGCTTAGTGTCTGTGCGAATGCCGGCGACATCCCATACTCTCTTTCGAAGCCTGCCAAATGCAGAGCTGGCTTTGCTGATTCTTGAGAGAATTTCAGTATCAACACGAGCCGCGGAAGACAGTGTACTGCCAAGATAGGTGAAGTTCTCCGACACCTTCAGAAGACTGTCATGGACTTTGATATTTGGGGTCACAGGATACTTGTCGTCTGGAGTAGGCTGATGGAGCACTTCCGTCTTCTTTGTGCTTATTGTGAGGCCAAAGTTGTCACAGGCACTAGAGAACTTATCAACACAGTTTTGCATGCTATCCTCATCGTGTGCCAGAAGTGCACAATCATCAGCAAATAGTAGGTCACAGACTTGAGTACTTTTGGTTTTGGTTTTTGCCTGAAGTCTCCTGAGGTTGAATAGACTGCCATCAGTTCGGTACCTGATGCTTACCCCTTGAGGAGGAGAGCTAAAGGCTTCTTGTAGCATTGCAGAGAACATGATGCTGAACAGAGTTGGGGCTAAGACACAACCCTGTTTTACCCCATTTGTGACAGCAAAGGGCTCTGAAACACTGCCGTTGCTTTTGACTGCAGCTTGCATGCCATCATGAAACTGGCGCACTATTGTGATGAATTCGGGTGGACACCCAAACTTCGCGAAGATTTTCCAGAGGCCTTCACGACACACTGTGTCAAATGATTTTGTGAGGTCAACAAATGTGATATACAGCGCTTTATTTTGTTCCATGCATTTTTCCTGAATCTGTCTGGCAGCAAAAATCATATCCGCCGTTCCCCTCTCTTTACGAAAGCCACATTGGCTCTCGGGAAGCAAGTCATTTGACGAGAGGTGATCAAGAAGGCGATTCAGAAGCATTCTTGCCAATATTTTGCCAGCTATTGAAAGTAGAGAGATTCCCCGATGGTTGTCACAGACTTGGCTGTCCCCTTTGTTTTTGTACAGATGGATGATTGAAGCATCTTTGAAGTCCTGTGGCAGCTTCCCTGCTTTCAACATATGATTGAACAACTCGGCCAACCTTTTAATAAGCTTTTCTCCACCGAAGGCATACACCTCAGCAGGAATTGAATCCACGCCTGGTGATTTGTTAAAGGACATCTGATTTGTGGCAGTTCGGGTCTCATTTGCTGTGAATGGCTTGGCAAGAGCTGCATTAATAGGAGTCTGAGGGAGGCGGTCAATGGACTCAGTATTTATATTTGATGGCCGATTTAGCACACCTCCGAAATGTTCTGCCCAACGCTGAATTATGGCATTCAATTCAACAATGCGTGTTGAACCATCTGACGCAAGAAGTGGCGTAGTGCCAGAGCGGGATGGTCCAAACACAGCTCGGAGGCTCTCAAAGAACTTTCTAGTGTTGTTTGTGTCGGCATATTTCTGAGTTTCTCTTACTCGCTCTTCAAGCCAGTCATTTTTCATTTTCCTCAGCTTCTTCTGGAGTACACCCTTACATGCATGCAGTGCATCAGCTTTTGCTGTGGAAGAGGGGTCACTGCAGTGAGCTTGGATGAGACTATTTTTTTCTTTGATGAGCACTTTGATTTCATTATCATTATCATTGAACCAGTCCTGGTGCTTGCGGACAGGAAAACCAACTGTGCTGCTGGCGCAAGAGTGTACAGTCGTATTTAGGTCAGTCCAGCTCTGTTCAATGTTCTCAGGGTCAAAAGTCACGCAATCCAATTTTGAGGAGAGTTCTGATGAGAGCTCGCTCTGTTTCTCAGCTGAGCAGAGTTTTGAAACATTTAGGCGTTTAGGTGGCGCTTTCCCTTGAGGGCGTCTATTGCGCCTCAATGTTAGTCTGAGCTTGCAAACAATGAGTCTGTGGTCAGTTCCACACTCGGCACCACACATCGCCTTTGTTACAAGGACATCCTTTCTGTCAGTCTTCCTCACAATGACATAGTCTATGAGATGCCAATGCTTTGAGCGGGGATGCATACATGACGTTCTGTTTCTCACGGGGAGACTAAAATTTGTGTTGGTAATGAACAGGCCAAATTCAGCGCACAAAGTAAGTAAGCGCAACCCATTGTTATTGCATGAACCAACTCCATGAGGGCCCAAAACATTTGGCCACGCTGAGATTTCGGAGCCAACCCTAGCATTGAAGTCCCCCAAGAGAATCAGCTTATCAGCTGCCGGGACAGAGCATATGACAGATTCTAGATCAGAATAGAACTTGTCTTTGGCTTCATCTGGGTTTGTCATGGTGGGCGCATATGCGCTAATGAGGGTGGCTGACTGGCTTTTCCCAACTGGGATCCTGAGTGTCATTAGCCTGTCATTTATTTCAATTGGCATGGACTGCAAGTTTCTGACAAGGTCATTTTTAATTGCAAACCCAACACCATGCTGTCTCGGTTCGACTGCACCCTTGCCTTTCCAGAAGAAGGTGTATCCACCACTGAGCTCTTTGAGTTGGCCACTATCAGGGAGTCTGGTCTCACTGAGTGCCACTATGTCCAGGTTGTACCTGCTGAGCTCAATGGCAATAAGTGCAGTGCGTCTTTCCGGGTTGTTTGAGTTGTCCTGTAGTGTGCGTATATTCCAGGCTCCTAGCCTGAGTAAGTTGAATTTCTTTTTGTTTCGACCGCAAAAAGGGATCCCCACTGGTCGCGGTATACCAGTCAGGGTGATGTGAAGTGGGCTTTCTTTAGGGCACCTTTTCTAGCCCCTTCCTCAGTTGAGGTGAGCAGTGCTATCCTTAAATAAGGCTGCTCAGCTACTGTGGGTGCTGCCTCCCCACGCCTCCACTTCAATCGACGATGAAGCGACCATAGCCCACAGCCACCAACGTGTAGGTCTGTGCTAACAGCTTCCAGTCTATCCAAACCTGCTGCCACCGCACTCGCCCATCGCCGTTGGAATTTTGAGAGGAAAGAAGACGAGACAAAGATGAAAGAAGACGAGGTGAGTGTTAAGACTGGCGCAAAGAATTTGTTTATAGTGAGAAAGAGCTGCGCAAACATCAGACTCACTCTCTCGCCCGGACACAACTTATCCAAGTGGCAAGACAGGGTCAAGACGACTGGAAATGTATCCAGGTGCAGGAGGATGCCAGAGGGACAGTCATATTGCCTGACCGGCTGCCTGTAGGCTCCTCCACAGCCTCGCAGTCCCAACTGACTAGGGTGAAAGACCCAAACCAAAGAACACCAATACTGGTGGATGCTCTGTGTCACGATATCCAGGCCAGAGTGACGGTATATTGCCATCTGCCCTATCAATCAACCACTGGCCACATACATACATACATACATACATACATACATACATACCTACATACACACATACACACATACATACACACATACATACACACATACATACATACATACATACATAATTATCAAAAATCTTTATTTCCAAAGAATACAATTCATATTGTACTGACATAATATGTTATACACTATGTCTGCAAGGAAATTGTGCCATGTACAGAACAGCTGCCCTAGGACATCATTCTAGCTGCTGCATGTTGTATACTTTACACCTTAATCGCCAGATTTTATAAGATCCAATTATGGCACTTAGGCTACAATACTTAGCAAGAAACATTGCCTCATATTTGTTAACATTCACCTTCATTAAACCACTTTTAAATCTTTGATGGACATTCCCCAGGCTTCCAACGATTAAAATAATTATATAAGTATGAAAGTTAAGGTTGTTAATTTCTAGGGACAGCGGATAATACTTATTGAATTTTTCTTCATAGCATTTTTGTATGTGCGCGTCGAAAGGCACTGCAACCTCAATAATAGTGACCTTCCTGTTTTCCTTATCAATAATGGTAATGTCAGGTCTTGTATTTCTGCTTAGAAAGTTGATTTCGCTAATTTCAAACATTGCTGGTACCACATTGGTGTCCTTTAATATTCTACATTCCTTATTTTTAGATTTTACTTTCTCACAAATGATGTTGACTAGTCTGTTGTGTCTGTTTTGATAAATTTTTCGGAACTTGGTACATCCGTTGAGTATATGAGAGACAGTTTCTGTTGGGTGGTTGCAGATTTTGCACCTCTTGGTGTGAATCGTTGGGTAGTAAAGGTGCATCAGGCTCTCACACTGAAGAAGCTGCAGACGTCCTCTTGCGGTGAAGGATCGAATGTCATCACGCAGGTTGATGTTAGTGATGTACGCAGCTGAAGCTCGGTGGTCAATATTTCCTGCCTCTCTTAATATGCGGCCTTGAGACTGTTTGTTTTTTAAATCTTCTTCAAGTTCCTTTAGTTTCTGCTGTTTGTATACCGAATAGAAAGTTTTGGGACATTCGAAGCTGTGTGTTATGTCTTCGTCGATTTGTATTTCGAAGACATATTTGTCGCCTCGTTTCCGAAGATGTAAGTTTTCTCTTTTGCTCATTTCGTGTAGATGTATCCATTGAGACTTTGGCCAGTTAACTTTTGATTTTTTTCTGATGTTTCCATTGGAATCAAGAGCGTATCCAGCAAAGGCTGGCTGGTCGTCGTCGACAGTAGTGGTTGCCTTTCTTTTACCAAGATGTAATGATAGTGACTGCCTTGCTGTTGTTTGAACACAGACATCATCATTATTAAGGGTGGACATGTAAAACGACAGGTGTTTCGAGTAATACAGTATGTGTGGGTTCAACAACCCCAGACCACCAGATGACTTTGGTGTGAAGAAGAACGCTCTAGTAGAAGATGTATTGAGCTGCAGCCATTGACGTGCATGGAAGACTATTTCAGATTCAATTTCCTTGAGATATTGCTCTGTTAGAAGAAGGTTTGAGTGATAAAAGTTGAACCTAGACATGCATATGACGTTAACCGCTTCCAGTTTGGCCGATGTTGGCAGCAGAGAAGTACTTATGTTTTTCATGGTTTCTTTAAACCAGTCCATATTTGTTTTCAGCTGTGTATTGTTGCTGGAGTTACTCAAATTCACTTCATAACCCAGATACGTGTACGGCTGGTCACGTCCGTACAGAGGCAATTCTTTGTCTTGTATTTTGATTACGGCCTGATGTTCACTGTAGTTCCTATACCAGTTATTACCACTCCGTTGGCCATGTAGGACAGCACATTTCCGATGTTTTATTTCCATGCCACTGGCTTCCATAAACTTCTGGGTTTTCTCCGCCATCTGCTGCAGTTCACCTTCTGATGTTGCAACAAAGTCGACATCATCTACGTATCCTTGCACAGGGGCCGGTGTGTGTCCTGTGCCGAATGGTTTTTCAATCCACCGAAGCCATTTGTCTATTCCCTGTTCGAATATAAGGACTGACCACGGACATCCTTGTATAATGCCCTTCTTCCGCTCGATAGGTCTTGTTATTGTCTTTCCTGTTTTTACCTGAAAGGTGGAGTCCCGATATAATATATCACTAGTGATGTCTATAAATAGACTGGGGTACCCCGCTTCACGTAATTCATTGATCATAAATTCATGGTCTATACTGCCAAAAGCGTCCTTAATGTCAACAAAGCCTACAAACAGTTTGGTGCTGGAGTGAAGAAAGTCGCCAATTGATGTTTTCAGACAAAAAACATGTTCTTGTAGGCCATTTCTGGGTATAGAGCCTTTTTGACTGGGTGAGAGACGTTGAGTGTTAACTATCCATTCCGTATGTCTCATCTGAATGAGTTTCATAAACAACTTATATGATGTGAGTAACAATGAAATAGGTCGCCAGTCCTCCATGTTGTTTGGATTACCGTTCTTCTTGGGCACGAGTGTAATTACCCCGTGTTTCCAGTCAGGTGGGACGCGACGGTGGGCTAGACAGATGTTAAATACAGCCCTGAACACAGCAGTGAGTTTGTTTACGCTTTGCTTCACTGTGTCGTATGTGACCCCGTCTGCTCCAGGTGACTTGTTCGCAGGTAAGTTTTTTATAGCTGTTCGAACTTCATCATCGGTAAATGGGTCAGTGGATGGTAACCATTCTGGTGCAGGGGTGGTGATATCTTCCTCCCACGGAGCGGTGAGAGGTCCCTCAATGGCACGTTGGCAGCGTCTTTTAAAGTGTTGTTCAACGTCATCGATGTTAATTGAACATCTCGATGATGCAGGCATTCTGCCCTTGTTGTTGATGATTTCAATGGCCTTTTTCTGGTTGCACTGCCATAGCCTCGTTAGTTCGTCCTTCGGGACAATGGACTCGTCCGTGTCAGCCTGAGTATGCAGGGGATTTCCCCTTGAAAAACATGGCTGAATATTAGATTTGACAAAATTCAGGACGTATCTTACGGTGGAATGTAGACTTTCTCCTTCACTATCTAGGCTGTCTCTAGTATCGGAAGGAGTTCCGAATGCGTTACATGCTAAAGAGGGTTTATTTTGAGGGGGTTGAATAAAAAAAGGGGCTAGGTATTTTTGGGGGGTTAATAAAGAAATAGCAATAAATAATTCACGTCATTTTTCGTTTTCTCTCATGTGTCTCTCTCCCCTCTCTATCTTGCTTCCATTTCATCTCGATTTCTCTGCGCTAGAAGCATCTGAAAGAGAACACATACATAATAATCATAAATCATGACAATGCTCGGATCCGCACCCACACCCTTTCGCTCCTGAATCACATGTCTTAACCATTTCGCCACGCAGGTGAGTTAACAGATTGTCGGTAAAAATTTACTTATACTCACAGTCAGTACCTTGACCTAAATTACGGAAAGTTACCGACCTTGTTAATTTGCATAGTTTGAAAAAATTATGAATCGGCTTAGTAGCGAAACAATCCGATTTCAGCTGCTCGGAGATTGCATGATCTGATCTAATGAGGGCCTACTTGTGTGTACGTCGATCGCCAATGGCTACCCCAGCCCTTTTCGCCCGATTAGTCAATCTGACTACCGCCCATTGATACAAACTGACTAGACCCTCACGCCCCCAGGTCCATCTGACCATTCCATGTGTTGTGAGTTTAAATTCGTGAACACTATATCAAGTTTTGTTTCAGTAAACCTTCGCCAGCCGCGCTTTTTGGTAAATTCTGTTACTGTGACCTCTCCCCAGTAAGTTTCAAAATGGCAGCTGTTTTCGGATTTTGTCTCACTTCCGACTTTTTTCTTGGATTATACTATTTTTCTTAGCAAGTATGTTACAAGTGTTATTGTGAATATGAAGTGATAATTGGTCATAAGGTTGGGAACAATGTGTAACAGTGAGCTTTACTTAATAACGGTAAAAATTACATGTAACGCATACGGAACTCCTCCCCTAGTATCTGTAAGTTCCTCGGGGATGGGGACGGGGAACTTTGACAAAATTCTTTTCACAAACTTCAGGAATGGCATGCTGAAGCGTTGGCCATCAGGCCGTGTGTTTTGATATACACCGTCCTTGTAGAACACACTGCATAATGTCGATATGATTCTGAACCACCAGACGGGGTTTGGGTGGGAGTAGCTTGGTTCAATATTTATGGGTTTGGTACTCAGCGACTGTCTAAATCGAGTCTCTGTACTTACGAACTCATTCCAGGTCTGTTCGTTGTGTTGATGTAAGAATTCACACCATATCCTTTCGTTGTACAGGTCGCCATTTTGGATTTGTTGTTGTTTCGTGTTCAAACTCCTGCTGGAATCCAATCGAATTTTTCCACTCCGGATGGCTTCATTCTTCAGCAGCTTTAACTTAGTCACTAGGCCAATCTGTTCTCGTGCCATGGCTACGTTATCGAGGGCAGCTACCACGGATGTATAGTTCAGATGAACGACTTGAACACAGAAACACAATAGTGCGACCAGCCCAGCCGCCATCTCAACACATACATACATACATACATACATATCAATATCTTTATTTCTCTATAATACAATACGAGTAATGTAACATCATAGAAAAATGATGATGAGAAATAGATCAAAATGGATGGTAGCATGCTGGATGCAGGTAAACAGGAAACAAGACTCATGAAGAATATTCAAATAATGATATAAAAGGGTAATGACACAGTACATAGATTATAGAGGATGGGATTTACAACGGCGTTTCCATATGTGATGGGATGAGAATATTGCACTATTGCTTAAGTATTTGCAGAGACCCCGGATTTCATATTTTCTGATATTTAGTTGGAACAATCCTTTAGAAAAATTTTTATGAATGTGGCCCAGACTGCCAACAATCAAAACAATTACACGGGTGTTAAATCCCATTTTGTTTATCTCCATACTGAGGGGGAAATATTTATTAAATTTATTTTGGTAGCAGTTTTCAATATGGGCATCAAAACAGACTGCAACCTCTACAAGCCATACTCTTTTGTGTTCACGATCAATAATTGTAATATCAGGCCTGTTAGCAGTGGTGTCAAAATTTTCCTGGGTGTTATCAAAATGAGCTGGCCTTAAAGGTGTGTCTTTTTTCAATGAGACATGCGTGTTCCTTTTGTACACATCACTTACTTTCTCAAAGATCTTACTGACAACTTTGTAGTGTCTTTGCTGGTAAAGCGGCTTCAGTTTTTTACATCCATTCAAAACATGGGATACTGTCTCAGCATAGAAATTACAAAGTTTACATGTTTTTGAATAACTGTTTGGATAGTATGTGTGCAAAAGACTCTCACATTCAAGCACTTGCATCCTCCCTTTCACACAAAACGTTCGTACTTTATCACTTATTTTGTGGTTGGTTAAAAAGTTACAAGATACAGTGTAATCAATTTTGTTCCCATTTTCTCTAATTATTCTTCCTTGTGATTTCAAACTTTTCAGTTCTTCAACAACATTATTTAGTTTCACATTTTTATAACATTTTTGAAATTTCACATGATCATGAAGAGAAAAATGAACATCATCATCAACCTCGACATTGTATTTAAAGATATTGTTAGATTCCTGTAGTTCAATTTTTTCTCTGGCACACACCTCCTGGAGGTTGACCCAATTTGATTTTGACCAGTTGACCTTGCTTTTCTTATTAAGTTGACCATTTTCTTTCACATACATACATACATACATACATACATACATACATACATACATACATACATACTTCGAGAATTTTATTGACTATATGATTTTTCACATGCAATGAACAATCCAATTGCATAATCACATATTCAACATAATATATCAGCTTACAAGCATACCAACAACTTAAATAGTGTAATACAATGAAACTGTACAATAGTAATATAGTGTATGGAATAACCAACATGCATTGCATTGATAAAGGCCTTTTGACTGATAAAAAAACGAAGAAAAAAGGGAGTGAATGCACCACTGAAAGCTACTGTATATGACAAAATATTGTTAGAGATGAATTAGATTAAATGATATCTTTTCTTCCAGACCCTGTGTGACCCAATAATAGCACTGATACTCATGAATTTACAAAACTGGTTTATTTCACTGTTAGTGAAACCCAACAACTTCAAACCTGATGCTGACTTATTGTGCACTGTCCCCAGTGAACCCACAATAAAGACAATGATTTTACTTGTGTATCCCATATCATTGAAATGATTATGTAGTGGTAAATACTTCAGAAATTTTTCATTAAAACAAATATCAATAAACCTATCAAAGGGAACAGAGACTTCCACTATAAACACAATTTTCTCTTTCTCATCAATAATCAATATATCAGGTTTGTTGGGGATGTTGTTTTCAACATTGACACATTTGTTGGTACTGATAATGCACTGATCACTTGCAAGTTTTTTGTTGATATTTTCAAATAAAAACTCTACAATTTTGTCGTGTCTCTCTGTGTAGAAACCTTTAAATCTCTGGCAACCATTAAGTATATGTGAGTTGGTGTCATAAGGCTGATTACACAAGGGACATGATCTTTGAAAGGACAGTGGGTAGTATTTGTTCATGTTTGCGTTTGTTTCTAACAATTGTAATCTCCCTTTCATAGCAAATTTAATGATAGCATCGTTGATATTTGCATTTTAAAAACAGTACTGGATGATGAGTGAATGTTTGCATGTACTTTGTTAACAATTTGTCCTTGTTGCTCTAGATTATGCCAGTAATTGATATCATCTTGTATTCTTTGACTTTTTAGAAATTTAGACACTTTATTTATATCACTGGTATGAATTATAGAACCATTGCCGTCATTTATCGATAAGGTGTAACAATCATTTTCTATATCATATCCTAAACAAGTTTTCAATTTACAACATAATCTGTTCATTTCCACAAATTCAGAAGCCCCCCAGTTAACTTTACAAAGTTTATTCAAAGTATTGCTGTTTGTCAGTTCGTATCCACCAAAATTAGGTTGTGTGTTATGTTCAACTAGTGGGACCTTCCGTTTCGTCATATGCAGATGAAATGCATCACGTGTGGTCTTTTTTACCTGTTCATCATCACAGTTCAACATAGACAAAATAAAAGTGACTTTTTTGACATAATACAATGTGGAAGGTTTTTGTATTCCAAGGCCACCCTGCTTCATTGGTACAAAAATAAATGAACGAGTTGTTGAGTCATTAAGATTAAATGCATTCCTAATAAAATTAACAATACATGTTTCAAGATGGGTCAACATATTGTCTGTGAATAAACTATTGTTAAAGTAAAACATCAATTTGGAAATAAACATTGAATTTATGGCCCCAATCTTGTAAGCTAAAGGCAAAACTGAATTCTCTATTTTGGTTAAAATATTTGCAAGGCTGT
>OZ007577.1:107500-162500 GCA_963931925.1 Onchidella celtica
ATTTACACAGACCTACATGTACATGTAGCTAATGCATTGTGCTGGTGCTGTCTGTGTATACTGTTTGCGCTTTGTAACCTTTCTTGTCACAGGGTGAAACTGTACCATCAGCTGAAAAATATTTTAGGTATAAACAGTGTAAACCTTTGGGTGGATGCATAGGTAGGTTGTTAGGTAATTAGGTAGGTATTTTGGTAAATAGGTAGGTAGATAAATAGGTAGGTAGATAGGTAGGTAATAAGTAGGTAGGTAAGTAGGTAGGTAGGTAGGTAATAAGTAGGTAGGTAAGTAGGTAGGTACATAAATAGGTAGGTAGGTAGGTAAGTAGGTAGGTATTTAGGTAAATAGATAGGTAAGTAGGTAGGTAAGTAGGTAGGTAGGTCGGTCGGTAGGTAAGTAGATAGGTGGGTAGGTAGGTAGGTGGATAGGTAAGTAGGTAGGTAAGTAGTTAGGTAGGTAAGTAGTTAGGTAGGTAGGTAGGTAGGAGGTAGGTAGGTAAGTAGGTAGGTAGGTGGGTAGGTAGGTAGGTGGGTAGTTAAGTAGGTAGGTAGGTAGGTAGGTAAGTAGTAGGTAGGTAGGTAGGTATAGGTAGGTAAATAGGTAGATAGGTAGGTAGGTAGAGGTAGGTAAGTAGGTAGATAGGTAGGTAGGTAGAGGTAGGTAAGTAGGTAGATAGATAGGTAGCTAAATATGTAGGTAGGTAAGTAGCTAGGTAGATAGGCAGGTAGGTAGGTAGGGAGGTAGGTAGGTAAGTAGGAAGGTTGGTAGGTAGGTAGGTAGGTAGGTAGGTAGGTAGGTTGGTAGGTAAGTAGGAAGGTTGGCAGGTAGGTAGATAGGTAGGTAGGTAGGTAGGTAGGTAAGTAGGAAGGTTGGTAGGTAGGTAGGTAGCTAGGTAGGTAGGTAGGTAGGTAGGTAGGTAGGTAGGTAGGTGGTAGGTAGGTGGGTAGGTAGGTAGGTAGGTGGGTAGGTAGGTAGGTAGGTAGGTAGGTATGTAGGTAGGTAGGTAGGTAGGTAGGTAGGGAGGTAGGTAGGTAAGTAGCTAGGTAGGTAGGTAGGTAGGTAGGGAAGTAGGTAGGTAGGTAGGTAGGTAGGTAAGTAGGAAGGTTGGTAGGTAGGTAGGTAGGTAGGTAGGTAGGTAGGTAGGTAGGTAGGTAAGTAGGTAGTTAGGTAGGTAGGTAAGTAGGTAGGTAGGTAGGTAGGTAAGTAGCTAGGTAGGTAGGCTGGTAGGTAGGTAGGGAGGTAGGTAGGTAGGTAGGTAAGTAGGTAGGTAGGTAGGCAGGCAGATAAGCAGGCATATAGGTAAGTAGGTAGGTAGGTAGGTAAGCAGGTAGGTAGGTAAGCAGGTAGGCAGCCAGATAGGTAGGTAGGTAAGGATGTAGGTAGGTAAGTGGGTGGGTAGGTAATTAGACAGGGAAATAGGTAGGTAAGTAGGTAGATAGGTAGGTAAGTAAGTAGATAATTAGGTAGGTAAGTAGGTAGGTGAGTAGGTAGGTAGGTAGGTAAGTAGGTAGATATTTAAGTAGATAAATAGGTAGTTAGGTAGGTAGGTAAGTATGTAGATAGGTAAGTAGGTAGATAGGTAGGTAGGTAGTTAGGTAAGTAGTTAGATAGGTAGGTAGGTATATAGGTAGGTAGGTAGGTAGGTAGGTAAATAGGTAGATAGGTAAGTATGTAGATAGGTAAGTAGGTAGATGGGTAAGTAGTTAAATAGGTAGGTAGGTAAGTAGGTAGATAGGTAGGTAGGTAAGTAGGTAGACATTTAGGTAGATAAATAGGTAGGTAGGTAGGTAAGTAGGTAGATAGGTAAGTCGGTAAATATTTAGATAGGTAAATAGGTAGATAGGTAAGTATGTAGATGGGTAAGTAGTTAAATAAGTAGGTAGGTAAATAGGTAGATAGATAAGTATGTAGATAGGTCAATATGTAGATAGGTAGGTAGGTAAATATATAGGTAGGTAAGTAGATAGGTAGGTAGGTAAATAGGTAGATATTTGGGTAGGTGAATAGGTAGGTAGATAAATAGGTAGATAGGTAAGTAGGTAGATAGGTAAGTATGTAGATAGGTAAGTAGGTAGATAGGTAGGTAGTTAAATAGATAGGTAGGTAAGTAGGTAAATAGGTAGGTAGGTAAGTAGCTAGGTAGGTAGGTAAGTAGCTAGGTAGGTAGGTAAATAGGTAGATAGGTAAGTACGTTGAGAGGTAAGTATGTAGATAGGTCAGTAGGTAGATAGGTAGGTAGGTAGTTAGGCAGGTAGGTAATTAGGTAGATGGGTAGGTAGGTAAATAGATAGGTAGCTACGTAAGTAGGTAGTAGATATGTAAGCAGGTATATGGGTAAGTAGGTAGGTGGGTAAGTAGGTATATAGGTAGGTAGGTAGGTAAATAGATAGGTAGGTAAGTAGGTAGATAGGTAGGTAGGGAAGTAGGTAGATATTTAGGTAGATAAATAGGTAGCTAGGTAGGTAAGTAGCTAGATAGGTAGCCTAATAGGTAGGTAGGTAAGTAGGTAGATAGGTATGTAGGTAAGTAGGTAGATATTTAGGCAAATAAATAGGTAGGTAGGTAGGTAAGTAGGTAGGTAGGTAAATAGGTAGATAGATAAGTAGGTACATAATTAAATAGGTAGATAGGTAAGTAGGTAGGTAGGTAGGTAGTTAAATAGGTGGGTAGGTAAGTAGGTAGACAGGTCGGTAGGTAGATAGGTAGGTAGGTAAGTAGGTAGATAGGTAAGTAGGTAGGTAGGTAGGTAAGTAGGTAGGTAGGTAAGTAGGAAGATAGGTAAATAGGTAGATAGGTACGTATGTACATAGGTAAATGGGTAGGTAGGTAAGTAGGTAGCTAGGTAAGTATGTAGATATGTAGGTAGGTAAGTAGGTAGGTAGGTAAATAGGTAGGTAGGTAGGTAGGTAAATAGGTAGGTAGGTAGGTATGTAAATAGGTAGGTAGGTAGGTAGGTAGGTAAATAGGTAGGTAGGTTAGGTGGGTAAATAGGTAGGTAAGTAGGTAGATAGGTAGGTAGCTAGGTAAGTAGGTAGTTAGGTAGGTAGGTAAATAGGTAGATAGGTAGATAGGTAAGTAGGTAGGTAGGTAAATAGGTAGGTAGGTAAGTAGGTAGATAGGTAAGTATGTAGATAGGTAAGTAGGTAGGTAGGTAGGTAGGCATGTCAGCATGTTTGTATACAATGTACTTAATATTTTGGCGTTTTTTTTCTTTCCGTCACGTGACCAGGTTACAGTACCTTTGCTTGTAAGAAAATAATGTTTTGGTAATTCCATAAATAATATATGTAAATAAAAAAAGTTTTATAAACAAGATGATGCTATGCCAGTCTATTGTCGATAATAATTATGATTTTGGTCTTAACTGGTCTTGTGACGGGGATCATAACCTGTCTGCCATCTTATACTTATTTCCCGCTCTGCTATAATGTGATATAATTTTTGTAGCTTCTACAGGATGTACAGAATTTTGATATGTACGTGGTGGTGATAGGTGCCAGTGCGGCCAGGTCACAAGCTCGGCCAAAAATTGAAAACGACTACAACTTCCTAATTATTGTAGCCTTGAGCTTGCAGTCAACCTATTCTGTTGCATTATTTCCTTAAAAAGGCGTTTTATGTTGTTTTTTTTTATGAGAGTGACCGATCTCTAGTTATTTTTCTGGCCACTATGCGTGACTGAAGGTTTTCGAGGAGGAAACAATTTTCTTACGATCGCAAGGTAAGCCTAGCGGAAATGAATGTATTGCATTCTTGTGGATAGCAGAGAACAAGATTTGGAGAAAACCCAGCTAGTTCAATGTAGGTCATCCATCAAATTAACCCTTTACCCCTGTAACAGCTGAGGTTGTTCTAGCACGTTATAGTAGGGGGGAGTTAGTTGATCTAACTACAACCCTTTAGAAAACGAAACTATTACAGCTGTAAAATAAATAAACACGAGATCCGACGATAGATTAAATAATACTAAAGTTTAACAACTGTATAGTGAACAATAAATTACTAGGAAGACACCAGCGAAACTAAATATCTACGCCACACAAAAGGAAACTCACTTACTCACCCGACCAACCACTCACACAGGTCTATATATATAAACATTCCTACAGAAAGTTCCCGAAATAAACGTTACCTTTGCCCTCGCACAAACTAACCAATCACGCATCAATACGTCATCAGGTTACATCACTCAAGGCCAAATCTGGCGTAAACATTCGTATCCACAACGTTATCGAATATTCGGGAACATACTAATATTTACTGAACGAGTCAAAACACCTGACAACAAGCGAGCGAGGAAAAAAACTACTCACTAGAAAAGAAGGTCAGGTCACGGAGTACAGTACACTCTGGCGGTTGTCAACAATAAAATGAAAAAAGTAGTGGACACATGCTCAGCCACCAGCACAACAACAAAACCGGGGGAGGGCAAGGGGTAGCCCGCAGATGCTACACAACTCCCCAATTTAAGTTGAATATCTTTCAACTCCAAAAACATTATACAGCGTCTGCACTATCGTGAAATAATCTTATAGCACTCCCAATCTCACAAAGGTAGTTGCTAATTCTATTACAATTAATAACAATTTCAGTGTCTTCCCGAATGTCATCACAAATACAATACAATGCAGTGTACTTTGCATCACTAATACCATAACTAATACAATACCGTCATTGCTTCCCAATAGTAAACAGTAGGCCTACTAGTCAAAATAACACAACGCCACCACTGTGGTGAAACAATGGTCAATGATATTATTACAAATCATATAAGGTGAAACGATGGCCCATCGTTTACATAATGCTTCGTGCACGAATCATAGCATATAACTTGTTGTACATAACATGGTTATCTCCAAAATGTATAACTCATACGTACAATGGCAAAAATACCAATACATACCGACCACTGATCAGGGTCTTTCTTCATCATATTAGGTCAAAACAAGTTACAACATTACAATATAACACAAACACTGCTTGCTCGCAGTCCCCATTTGGGTTACATTTTCCAAAAATTACACCAAGTTCCATTGGTAACTAATATGACATAGCATAAAATCAAAATGTGACTAACACATCATGACTCTCTATCAGCCATCAATTCAATATTCAGTCACAGATGAACTATGTCCCCAATTACAGTACAATACTGCCGTCCTAGAAATTCATCTAGTAGGCAAAAGTATGGGTTACAATGCATTTCACTGATAATGTACTACTTTAAAATACCCTGCTCAGGAAATCGGCACAGACATTTTCTCTGCCTTTTACGTAGTGAATCCTGAATCGATAAGACTGTAAAAATAAACTCCATCGTAATAACTTTGGACTGTCAAACTTGGCAGAGTTCAAAAACTCTAATGACCGATGGTCAGTTTGGAGCACAAACTCCTTTCCATACAAATACAAAGTAAACTTTTTTACAGCCCAAACAATAGCTAAACATTCGCGCTCTGAGACCGAATATTTTGTCTCACGAGGCAATAGCTTACGACTAGCATATGCCACAGGGTACAACTTTCCCTCGTGTTCCTGCATAAGACTAGCGCCTAATCCGCGATCTGATGCATCAGTTGCTAAGACAAACTCTTTGGAAAAATCTGGCAAACATAACACGGGTTTGGAGATAATGACATTCTTCAAAGAGGTGTACGCTTTCTCCTGCGTTTCATCCCACTGAACTATATTGGGCTGACCCTTTCTAAGTAAATCAGACAATGGTGATGCAATCGCTGAAAAGTTAGGAATAAATTCATGGTAATATCCCACTAATCCTAAGAATGCTTTCACTTCCTTCTTAGTGGTGGGTCTGGGTGCGTCTCGTACCTTACATACATTCTCTTCTAACAGGCCAATCATACCTTCTCCCACTAAGTGTCCAACAAAGTCTACTTCAGACGTTCCAATCAGACACTTCGATGGTCTTGCAGTTAATCCAGCTTGGTCCATCCTCTGCAGTAAGTCCTTGAGAGTCTTCACATGCTCGTCGAATGTCTCTGTATGAATCAGCAGGTCGTCCACATATGCTGTCACATTGTTCATTCCACGGATAAATGGCTTTACGATCCTGTTCAGCGTGGCTCCTGAGTTCATCATCCCAAAAGGCATCCGAATGAATTCATAATGTTCGCCCATGGTGACGAACGCCGTCTTGGGAATGTCTTGCTCTCGAACTTTCACTTGCCAGTATCCCTTGCTCAGGTCAATCCGAGAGAATAATTTTCCTCTCGAGAGACTCTGAAACACTTCTAATGGCGCTGCTGTCGGATGAGGGTCGAATACTGTGATCTTGTTTAACCTCCTGTAGACGATGCAGACTCGGTTGGATCCGTCCTTCTTCTTGACGACAACAACAGGTGAAGCATAAGCTGATGAGCTCCTTCGAATGATGCCCAGCCGTTCCATGGTGCTAAGCTCCTCCTTCAATGAGTCGCGCATAGCGTAGGGCACCGGGTATGGTCGTTGACGAACTGGTACTTCTGTCGTCAGGTCGATGCGATGTTCACCCAACTGGCAGCATCCAGAGAGATTGGTGAAGACGTGCTGGTAATTCTTCACCACATCGCAGAGTTCTTGACGTTGTTCCGATGTCAGTTGCGTTCCATACTGGACATCTCTGTAGCCTTCATTCTGGTTCCAGCTTCCTAGGTCGGCAAGGTCCTTCGTCGTTCCACCGTTGTCGCCTTCCAGGTCGCAGTCCTCGATGATTGTCATGCCAGCTGACTCCACGGGTTGACTCTTGTCCATCATGTCATCCTCTGCCAGTACAGTCTCAGCACTATCACCGCCGCCGTCCTTTATGGCGTTGACATGTTCAGGCGTGGTATCTCTCCTACTGTTGTCCATCCCACACATCTCGGTCACAATAGGTCTCGGTTCCATTGCCACTGCTGCTGCTTTTGACGTCCTTGGAATGTATCTCTTGAGGAGGTTGGCGTGCAAGGTCTTTTCTTTTGCACCCATCTTGACTCTATAGTCGTTAACACCGACAACTGAGACTACCTTATATGGTCCCTTCCATTGGACTAGGAGCTTGTTAGTGTTCGTCGGCAGTAGCACCAACACTTCATCTCCGGGGCGGAACTTCCTCTCTCGCGCCTTCCGGTCGTAGTAGGTCTTCTGTCTACCTTGAGCCTTGGAGAGTTCTTCCGTCGCTAACTTCCATGTGTCCTCCAGCCTCTCACGTAGTTCCATGACGTACTGGTAACTGGTCTTCGTTTCCGGCTCCTCTACGTCCTTGGTCCATAGTTGTCGTAAGATGTGCATTGGTCCTCTCACAGTTCTCCCATACAGCAACTCGAATGGGGCAAACTTGGTCGACTCTTGGGGAACTTCACGATATGCGAAGAGCAGCGGGTTGATGTATCTGTGCCACTGCTTGGGTTGCTCTGCGCACAGTCGCCTTAAGGTCTTCTTCAGTGTGCCGTTAAATCGCTCCACCAACCCGTTGCACATAGGGTGGTAGACTGTAGTGGTCGACTGTCGAATTCCCAGTAGTCTATTCGTTTCCTTCATGACATCTGACCTAAACTGGGTCCCTTGGTCCGACAAGATCTCTTCGGGCACACCCAAACGGCTGTAGATGTTCACTAAGGCTTCTGCTACCGTTTCTGCGTCGATCTTCTTCAAGGGTGTGGCTTCGGGGTAACGAGTAGCGTAGTCTATGTACACCAGGATATACCGATGTCCACCTTCACTTGGGGGGTCGATAGGTCCTACTAAGTCCACGGCCACTCGCCTAAATGGTACGTCCACTACTGGCATACTCTGCAGGTGCACCTTTGGGGTCGCTCCTTTGTTCACCGTCCTCTGGCATATGTCGCATGAGCGGCAGTATCTCGCGACGTCACCTTCAATTCCAGGCCAATAAAAATTGCTCATAACTCTGTCTTTGGTTTTCTTCACGCCGAGGTGTCCTCCGACGATCGAGTCGTGGGCTACACTCAGTACATACTCTCTCAGTTTCTCGGGTAGTACCACTTGCCTTATAACCGTCGCCTGTCTCAGGTCCTTGTAGATCCGGTACAGTACTCCTCCATGTTTCTCAAAATGAACAGATTTATTGCCTCTATTAGTTGGGATCTTCTTCTGCTCTAACTTCCTAATGACTTCGTCTTCTTCTTGGAGTCGGATAAGTTCCTCTCTATCCACTCCCGCGTGCCGTTCTGCCCTCGACACCTTCAGCGACGTAGACCGGTCCTTCCTCTTCTCCTGGGCCCTCGTGGTCACCGCTCCTACCATCACCTCAGTATCAGGGTCGTACGGATCCTTCGCTCCGTCCACGTTCCCGACTACTAGGTCGCAGATGGTCTCCGGGAGACACAGCGCCGTCACTTTGCCCGTCAGGTAAGGCGTCTTCACGTCGATAACGGCTTCCTCCGCCGCTAGCAAGGAGTTATCGATCCTCGCGATAAGTTTCTTCCCACCGGTGAGCTGTCCGTCGTCCACCAGTGATCGCCGCACCACTACACCTTCACAGCCGGTATCTCTTAGGACATCTACCGCTAGATTTCCAATCAAGCCCTTCATCACTGGTAACTTCAGCTTCTCCACGGTCCTTCCGTCACTGCATCCTCCGCAAGTAACAGGCACCGCTAACTAGAGCTTCCCGTCCTTCATTACCGCTTGAACGTTGATACTGGTGTCAGCCGTCGTCGCATCCTGTCTCGACGACTCGTCCGCCGCTATAACTACGGCCGCCGCCGCCTTGTTCGGCTTGCCTCGTCCCATTTCCTTCTGGGCTGGACACATCCTCCGAACGTGGCCTGGCTTTCCACAAAGGTAACATTTCAACTCACCTTTGTCGTTTAACTTGGTACGACACTCCGTCGCCTTGTGTCCCGGCCTCTGGCACCTATGGCAGACCTGTGGGCTTCTGTCTCCGTTGGGCCTCTGTCGCACTGGCCGGCTCTGCAGTCTGGCGCTCCCGCTGAGCGTCCGGTTCCTCGCTACCAGGTACGCCTCCGCTGAATCTGCGATGTCCTGTAGCGTCTTTGGTTTCCTCTCCCTCACATGGGTTGCAAGGTCTGGTGGGCAGGCATCCATGAATTGCTCTCTGACGAACAGATCTCTCACTCCTTCGTAGGTCTCCTCCGTCTTCGACAGCTTTATCCACCTCTCTAGATAGGTCTTGATCCTTGTCAAAAACATTCCAACATCTTCTCCATCTTCAGGCTTACCTTGTCTGAACATGAGTCTGTATCCGTCCTCTGACAGGTTGTACCTCTTCTGCAACGCTTCCTTGACCTTGTCGTAGTCCTTGGCTTCGTCGATCTGTAGTCTGCAGAAGCACTCCAAAGCTCTCCCGGTCAGCAGGGCAGACAGTGATGTCGTCTAGGTGGATCTGGGCCATTCAGCTGTCTCGGCAAACCTCTCAAACCGCAGCAACCAGCTATCCAGATCGTCCTTCTTGTCCTGAAATGCAGGTAGCTTGGGTCTCTTAGAACTGGCGTGGTCGTCGGTCTTCTGCGCTGAGTCGTTGCCTCCACGTTGCTGGCGCATCCTCTCTATCTCCAACTCGTGGTTCATCTTTTCCCTTTCCAGCTGTCGTTCAGCCTCCTTCTCCTGTCGTTCAGCCTCCTTCTCCTGTCGTTGAGCCTCCAGCTGTCTTTCTCTTTCTAGGCCTTCACGGAGGTAGTCCCGTCTCTCCTGCCCAGTGAACTCCATAGCGTCCGCTTCCTGGCTAAGCCTTCCAATAACCTCCGACATGTTGTAGATAGCTTATCGATGATATTCCTACAGTAAACTATGTAAATAAATCTAATAATTTTGATCTGGTCCGTTCGAATATGGTCGGATCCCGGACGAGCCCCCAATATGTAACAGCTGAGGTTGTTCTAGCACGTTATAGTAGGGGGGAGTTAGTTGATCTAACTACAACCCTTTAGAAAACGAAACTATTACAGCTGTAAAATAAATAAACACGAGATCCGACGATAGATTAAATAATACTAAAGTTTAACAACTGTATAGTGAACAATAAATTACTAGGAAGACACCAGCGAAACTAAATATCTACGCCACACAAAAGGAAACTCACTTACTCACCCGACCAACCACTCACACAGGTCTATATATATAAACATTCCTACAGAAAGTTCCCGAAATAAACGTTACCTTTGCCCTCGCACAAACTAACCAATCACGCATCAATACGTCATCAGGTTACATCACTCAAGGCCAAATCTGGCGTAAACATTCGTATCCACAACGTTATCGAATATTCGGGAACATACTAATATTTACTGAACGAGTCAAAACACCTGACAACAAGCGAGCGAGGAAAAAAACTACTCACTAGAAAAGAAGGTCAGGTCACGGAGTACAGTACACTCTGGCGGTTGTCAACAATAAAATGAAAAAAGTAGTGGACACATGCTCAGCCACCAGCACAACAACAAAACCGGGGGAGGGCAAGGGGTAGCCCGCAGATGCTACAACCCCCTAAGAACCCACTGCCATTCTATTCCATTTCCCTACAACATGGGGGGGGGGGGGGTAACACCGCCCACAATTTAAAAAAAGACATTACCGCTGCGCCAATACAAAATCTCGTAACTCTCCCAGTGCTAGTTTTGAGATAATGACGAGCGGAAGTTCAACCGATTTACGGCGTCTTGCCTCAGAGTTTCTAAAAACCTTAAAACTTAACTGATTATAATCACAGGGAGAAACATCAATGCTTTGATGTCTCATTCTTGTGTCTGTAGGATCTCTTTTGAAATCAGTTACCGGGTTTTTTTTACCGCACGGTTGAATAGGGCTCGAAAACGATGGTTGAAACAATGACCGACTTTCATTGAAGAGCATTTGGCTCTCTCATCAAGCCGTTGTCTACGGCAATTTTTTTCTTAGTTCCTACAATGTTATTGCAAATAGTTCAGCATGCATAAAAAAAAAAAAAGACCACAATACAAACCTGGGTTGAAAGTTCCCTGGAGTACAAGAAAAAAACGTACAGTTTCGCCGAACAAAACAACACACTGTCACAGTCCTGTTAACTAGGTCATTAGTAACCGAATAGGCCTATACAGGTAATTTATTTTTGTCAGTGTTCACAATACACTGTTATTCCCTGTTATCTTCATGGGTGTGGATTCTGTTTAATGTCTGGAAGGCACTGATTCTCATCTTAGGTATTGACAAACTTAGATTTGGCATTTCATGATATTTGGGAATAGATTTGAAGCGTCCAGCGGAATTTGAAGGTGCTGATTTTATGTTTTATCAACTTTATCTGGACAAGCGCCCCTCCAAAAAGTTCCGGCGTGATGCGTTTTGTTTTTTTTTGTCTTTTAAATTAGGAGCTTCGTGTTTGTGACTAGAAAACACGGCCAAAGGCTGTAACAAACATTTTGTTCGTTGTTGTCAAAAGATGCAGACGGTCTGCTCGTTCAGCAAAATATTTTGTTTCTCACTTTAAAGTAAATTCGGATATAAATGGTAAACGTCCGTGTTTTTACGCATCTTCGAGATCCAATTTTAGGTGGTTCCAGTGATCATACGATGGCGGCCCACCTCGTTTTCTGATCAGGAAAAAAGGTAGATTTTACCAGGTGGAGGACATACTGGTATCATTAAGTGCACGATTTGCACGCAGTGCTTCCATAAGCCCCCCCCCCCCACTCTCCCCCACTATGTAACTTTACATGGACAAGGAAAACCGTCAACAAATTAATGGAACAAAAAAAATCTACCAGCGGAAAACCCGCCAATTCATCATTCAACATTCTCCTGTTCTAATGTATGAAAAAGACAAACCCTACACCTAGCTTAGCCATGAAATTAAATCAATACCACAAACATCAGCGGACAACAAGTCTAGAACATCATAGCAGAGTTTGATAAGACAATGGACCAATAGATAAATCATCACTGACCACATATGCAAAAATACCTGCAATAAACGTGATGTGTATGTCAAACTTAAATTTCTACTTTTCAAATCTACATTTCACAGACAGCAACCCGAAGCAAATAGAAGATTCGACAGTCTGGTGTGTGTGATCTTGGCTGAAATTGAATTCATCTGCTACTAGAGTGTTCTTCTTCACTCTAAAATTTATGGTAGATTTGGGCATCCTTAACCCTAACCCTAACCCTAACCCTAACATGTGATTTACCATGCTAAACACTTGGCATTCTATTTGTCATTATCGAGCAACAACGACTCAATAGTAAAGGAGACAGCCAGAAGATCGTTTCAGTTACACATGAAGAAGCGCCAGACTGTTACCTGCCGACAATGAACAACAAATTTTTGCCGGATTTGCCGTCGGTGACAGAAATATGGAGATCATCAAACGCTCGAAGATGAACCGGACCAAATCAGTTTAGGTAACTGGATAGGAATTGTGGGCATGTGAAAACATCAAACTATTAAAACGTGAGGACGATCTTTATATCTTACAAAACGCCTCCTTAACATTCCACCCTGAACAGGCGTTTTATACAGCCTACATGACCTACAAAACTAAACTCGTTCTGTGAGGAATTCACCCCCAAAGCTTCACAAGGTCGAGTAACTAGAGACGTTAAAAATACCGACTTTAAATTATCTTATAAGATATTTACAAACCGTAGATCATTTGCATATCAGAGCAGACTACAGCTTCTCGACTGTGAGTCCATCTACTACCCCCAAACTTATTCGAAGAACAGATGTAAGATTTGCAGTCGTCCATCCGAGCCAGTCTCATACGTGCTGAGTGGCTGCACCAAACATCAAACTATTGGTCAGAAGGGACATAACCGAACTGTAGACATTATCTGTGGAAAGTTTGTTCAGTCCAACAAAGACAAGACGGTCATAAAAGACAATCATCATCCTTAAAGCCCAGCCATTTTAACACAGAACCCCAATTACAAATAACACAATAAATGCACACACTAAAAAAAACAACAGCCGAAATTTGTTGAAATTTCAGAACTTTTTGACGCCCATATCAATAAATGTTTTCAAGGAAAGTTCAAAGTGTGATTTCCCCCTTTCAATGAAGATGAAGGAACTTCGGTACCGGTACCACTGTGAGCTTGGGTACCGGTACCACTGTCAAGTTATAATACTCGTTGTCGGTGCCTTAGGTATTGTTCACAATAAATTCACGACAGGGTTAATGAAAGCAAAAATGTAATGTCAATCTAAAAGTAAATTGCTTACTTAATTGTGTAGTATATGTGCAGTTGTAGGAACTTATCAAGTATGGAAATTTATAAAGATGCCGAAATAATTTCAGAGCAGAAATAATTTGAATGTGACATTTTTGGTTTATCATCTACTTCACCACTGTCATCATTGTCATCACCGCCATCTTGATTTTGTCATCACCGCCATCTTGATTTTGTCATCACCGCCATCTTGATTTTGTCATCACCGCCATCTTGATTTTGTCATCACCGCCATCTTGATTTTGTCATTACCGCCATCTTGATTTTGTCATCACCGCCATCTTGATTTTGTCATCATCGCCATCTTGATTTTGTCATCACCGCCATCTTGATTTTGTCATCACCGCCATCTTGATTTTGTCCTCACCGCCATCTTAATTTTGTCATCATCGCCATCTTGATTTTGTCATCACCGCCGTCTTGATTTTGTCATCACCGCCATCTTGATTTTGTCATCACCGCCATCTTGATGGCCATTATGAGTTACAAGTCATTAAACATCTTCCACCATTTCAGTTGCCATCCCAGCAATCAAACCTTTCACAGTTACAAGTTCCACAAAGATCTGATATATCTGTATCATTTATGTTGCCTGGAATTTTTTTTTAAACATATATATAGATTCGGTACTGATATGTGTGTATGTATGTATGTATGTATGTATGTATGTATATCACTCAATATATATATGGCCTTTAGCGTCTTTACAGACGGTCTTAGCAGCTAGAATATTCACTTTCACTTTGACTGACAGCTTCTCTCGTGGCTTATTCTACCAATGTTTGACCCGAGAGTGCGATGGCAGTGATTGCAGGTCAGTCTTTTGGGTTCACTTTGGCGAGTGTTTTCATTCCGCCTCTGTCGTTTTGTCAGGTATGTTTCTTTTGCCTTGAAGTCTATTGCGAGCGTGCCACTGCGCAATTTTTGTCTCCATCTGCTTCGATCATTTGCAAGGTTCTCCCATTCATTGGGGTCGATGTTGAATGCTTTCATCGTGACCTTGCAAGTGTCTTTGAATCGCAGATGTGGCCTACCTCTGGGTCGGTTGCCAGTAGCAAGTTCCCCGTAGAGAATTTGTCTGGGGATGCGATCATTTTCCATACGGTGGAGATGTCCAAGCCACCGCAGTCTTTTTTTGCCTAGGAGAGCCTGAGTTGATGGAATGTTGGCTCGGCTCAGAACTTCGATATTTGAGATCCTGTCTTGCCACTTGATCTTGAGAATTTTGCGTAGGCAGCGCAGGTGGAAGGAGTTGAGGGATCTTTCATGTTTGGAGTAGGTGGTCCATGTCTCTGAGCCATACAGCAGGGTGCTTAGGACGCAAGTTTGGTACACGAGTACCTTTGTTTTGATGGTCAGCTTGCTATTGTTCCACACCCTTTTTGAGAGTTTGCCAAAAGCTGTGGCCGCCTTTCCTATTCTGGCATTTATTTCAGTTGTTATGTCTGTGCTACCACTGATGGTTGAGCCTAGGTAGCAGAATTTTCCCACTTGCTCCAGAGGAGAGCCATTCAGCATGATTGGGTTGGGGTTTCTCAAGCCTTGTGTCAAAACTACAGTTTTTGAGACACTGATCTTTAGCATGAATTTGTCACAGGCTTTGGCAAGGCTATTGATGAGAGCCTGGAGCGTGGTTTCATCGTGGGCCACGATTGCAGCATCATCTGCGAAGAGGAGCTCTTGTAACATAATATGCTCTGTACGAGATTTTGCTTTTAGTCTGGCAACATTAAAAATGGAGCCGTCCACTCTGGTGTTAATAAGTACTCCACCTGAACATTGACCAAAGGCATTCTTGAGTAGGGCTGCAAAATATATACCAAATAAGGTAGGAGCAAGAACACATCCCTGCTTCACACCGCTGTTTACAGCAAATGAATTGGATGTGCAGCCCTCAAAGTTGACACATGCCCTCATGTCAGTGTGGAAGGATGCAATAAGTTTTAGCAATGTTGGTGGACAGCCTATGGATTTAAGGACTGCATACAGGCCAGATCGGCTTACGGTGTCGAAAGCCTTTGTTAGGTCCACAAAGCATGTTATAAGCGGCCTGTTTTGTTCTTTACATTTTTCTTGGATTTGCCGAAGTGCAAATATCATGTCAATAGTTGATCGTTTGCTTCGAAAGCCACATTGTGTTTCTGGTAAGACTTTTTCCGCCAGTTGTTGAAGGCGGCAGAGGATGACGCGAGCAAAAGCCTTTCCAGTAATGCTGAGGAGGGATATGCCTCGATAGTTGTTGCAGTCGCCTTTGTCTCCTTTGTTCTTGTAAAGTGTGACAATTTTGGCGTCTCTCATATCATGTGGTATCACGCCTTCTTTCCAACACTGCAGTAACAGATTATACAGGTGTGGTAATAGTGGGCCTTTTAGGTCTTTTAATACCTCTGCAGGAATGTTGTCACTTCCTGTGGCTTTTCCAGCAGACAGGTGGTCGATTGCATTGGAAAGCTCGACTAAGGAAGGTTCAGCGTCAAGTTCGGCCATTATTGGCAGTTTTTGGAGGTGTTCCTCAAAATCTGGTGGAATATTTTTCTCAGTTGAATACAACAGAGAGTAATGCTCTACCCACCTATTCAGTTGTTCATTTTTATCTGTGATGGGTTCACCATTTACAGACTTAAGTGGGGCGCTCTTGGTGATGATTGGCCCAAGAGCTACTTTCATCTGACTAAAGGCGGTTTTCATATCTCCCTTTTCATTTGCCTCTTGTATGCTGTTACACAAGTCTGTCCAGTATTTGTTGGCGCAACGTCTTACCTCCAGCTGAAGTTTAGCTTTTGCATTTTTCAAACAAGTTTTTGTACTCTGATTGCAATTTTTGTTATACTCATTGAAAGCAGATTTCTTTTGCTCAATGAGAGGTAGGAGAATTTCGCTGTTCTGGGCTACCCAGTCGTTGTTTGAAACTTTATGCTGTCCAAAAGACTTGATGGCACAGTCATGAATTTTTGAACTGAGAGTGTTCCATGTTTCATCTACCGAGTCACATTGGGTGACATTATCCATGCTTTCAGCAAATAACTTTTCAAATGACTTTCTATTTGATTCATCTCTGATTGCTGTTACATTGATCTTAGGGATTGAAGGGGCTTTTGATCTGTATATTTTCTTGGCCGAAATTTTGATTTTGCTGACTACCAGTGCATGGTCGGTGTCACAGTCAGCACTGTGGAGGGAACGAGTTATTTTTATACAGCCCAAACTCTTCCTCCTTGAGAGAATAAGATCTAATTGATGCCAATGGCCAGACCTGGGATGGCGCCATGATGTTCTTTGGCATCTCTTAAGGTCAAAGTACGTGTTTGTAACACATAATGAGTTTACGGAGCATAGCTCCAGAAGGCGCTGCCCGTTTTCGTTGATGTTGCCAATGCCGAAGTGCCCAATGCACTTTGGCCATGCGGAGTGATCTCCTCCCACTCGAGCGTTAAAGTCACCCAGAATTAGCAGGCCTTCGGTGAGAGGGATGTTGTGGAGAGTCCTCTGCAATGCCTCGTAGAAAATGTCTTTGGTTTCGTCAGAGGAGGTAAGTGTTGGGGCATAGACACAGATAATGTTGGTAAAACCAGACCGGGTGTTCAGTCTGAGTGTCATGATGCGTTCTGACACTCCAATTGGAGTTGCGATCGAATTGATAAGGGAGTTTTTTACGGCGAAGCCCACGCCGTGGATTCTCGGCTGTTCGCTGCTAAGGCCCTGCCAGAAGAAGGTGTAGTTTTCTTCTTTGACTGACCCGGAGTCGGGAAGTCGAGTTTCTTGAAGGGCAGCGATGTCGATGTTTAGTAGCTGAAGTTCTCGATCAATAATTTGGGATTTCCTGATGGAGTCAATATTAGTGAGATCTTGCTGTTGCAAGCCTGGGCGCATTGTTCTGACGTTCCAGGTACCAAGTTTTAGTATTTTTCTGTTTTTGCCAGGTGCACACTTTACGTCAGCTTTTTGACTTTTGGTCTAGCTCCAACCACCTTATGAAGCAGGCTGACGTGGCGGAACAACACCCAACTGCCTGGGGGCTGCCCAGGTTACGGCGGGCGGTAGTTGATCAATGCAGCTGAAAAGCCGCTCCCACCGACAGAGGGGACCCCTGGCGCTCATCCGTACGCCAAATGGATTGAGCTTATCACCGGTAACTGCCACCTCCCGTGTTGTGCCCATCCGTAACGGATGGCTGGAGTGTCCTCTCCAAATCGGAAATGGGTGGGCTTATAGAGGAGAGACAGACGCTTGCCAAGCCCGAGCAAACGCCTCCTCGTTTTGCTGCCTTGCCTGGGCTATTTTTAAGAGATGGTGCTTTGCCCAGAGGCACCACCCCTCTCTCTGCCATTCTAGTTAAACCCAAGGGAGAGACCAGGTCAATACATTTGGAACTAGTCCGGCTGCAGGAGATGCTGGAAGCCAGTTTGATGCAGTTCTCCCTGACAACCACCTTCGGGTATCCACTCCTGATTTTCTGTCTGGGTTTACTCCCATAGCCTTTGCTATCATAGCAACACACAAGGCAGTGTGGTATTTGTATTCAGGGTTACCTTCCCCTAGTCTTCCTCTCTCCCGAGATGACCCACAAGACAGTGGGGGTGACAGTAGCAGGCTGTATTGTGTACTGTCATACAATAGCAGAAAACTCTGGCCTGACAGACGTATCACTCAATAACATTGACAAAACACCATTACCATCAAGCGCAAAAATTGAAGCAGTCAACATAATGTGCAACCAAAAGATGAACTTCTACTATCCAAACCTCACCTTCACGGAAAAGGATATTAATCATCTCGAAGACCTCATCGCTAACATGGTCAGGGAATGGCTAAATCTTAACAACTCTGCTGCTAGAGCCTTCATGTTTACATCAAAGTCACACGGAGGACTAGGACTACTCAGTCCACGCATAATGTACTACGCGAAACACCTAGCATTTTACCTGTCAGTATTGAACAGCGACGACCCACAGGTTAGAGAAACAGCGAGAACATCACTAAAGTTACACATGGACAAACGCAAGGTAGCAAAGACGACTGATGAAATGTCTTACGCGGGGTATAAAACAAATGAAAAAGGTATAATCTCGAAAGAGTCTATAGTAAATTGGACGAAATCAACATGGGTACATTTGAACGAAATGTGTGCCAGAATAAACCTAAAGCTACATGACAGAAACAACAAATATGTCTTCGAACTCCACATAGATGAAGAGATATCAACTGTCATCGAAGATGCCACACGATTTTATGCGGCGTAAAAAAAACTTCAGCTAAACGAAATCACCGAAAATTGGAAAGCCAAGAAATCTCATCGACGTATTGTACGGGAATCCCCCAATATCGGTCACTCTCTCTCCAACTCATTCTGGACAAACCACAACATTCCGGACAAAATAAGAAGTTTTATCACTAAGGGACGATTACAATTACTTCCATGTGAAGACTTAATGATTCTTTACTATCCTAATGTGTATTCCAAAATATGTAAACTTTGTAACCAACCTACAGAAACTGCCTCACATATTTTAAATGGATGCACAAAAACAGAATTGTTAACTTTATAACAAACAAAATTAAAGGAAACAGCATCAGCAATAAAATTGTCCTTATGGATAGGCCCCTCACGCCAGCAATTTTTCAGTCTAGCACTACATCCTTCAACCACTCACAAAACAGACCGGATATCACAGTCATAGACCCAGATAATAAGGCAGTAAAGCTTGTTGAAATATCTATCCCATTCGATGCCTTCATTGACAGGTGCTATCAGTCGAAATTTGATAAATACTATCCCTTGTGTCTGTAAATTAATTCACTAGGATATCATTGTGAAATAATTCTTTTGATCTTTGGTTCATTAGGTCACGTCCACAAGAGAGTAAAAAGTGGACTATGTAGACTTGGCCTCAGTAAAATTGAAGCAAAATTTATAGCAAAATACTGCAGTGTTAGCAGTGGCATAGGCTCTTTTAACGTATGGAAGCTGAGAGCAAGAAAGTAGGACAGAGGTAGTTCAGCATAAAGTGAAATAATATTGTATTAACTCTAATATTTTACCAGAGAAGAAGATTTGGAGGGCAAGAAAGTAGGACAGAGGTAGTTTAGCATAAAGTGAAATAATATTGTATCAACTCTAATATTTTACCAGAGAAGAAGATTTGGAGAGCAAGAAAGTAGGACAGAGGTAGTTTAGCATAAAGTGAAATAATATTGTATTAACTCTAATATTTTACCAGAGAAGAAGATTTGGAGAGCAAGAAAGTAGGACAGAGGTAGTTTAGCATAAAGTGAAATAATATTGTATTAACTCTAATATTTTACCAGAGAAGAAGATTTGGAGAGCAAGAAAGTAGGACAGAGGTAGTTTAGCATAAAGTGAAATAATATTGTATTAACTCTAATATTTTACCAGAGAAGAAGATTTGGAGAGCAAGAAAGTAGGACAGAGGTAGTTTAGCATAAAGTGAAATAATATTGTATCAACTCTAATATTTTACCAGAGAAGAAGATTTGGAGAGCAAGATTGAAAGGGAGAATAGCATGGATTTCCGCTTCTGTACAATGTGATGTTTTGTTTTTCCAATAAGATATTGTACGGGTACATTTGACATGCATTTAATGGAAATAAACAGTTTTGATATGTATGTATGTATGTGTGTATGTACGTGTGTATGTGTGTATGTATGCGTGTATGTGTGTATGTGTGTGTGTATGTATGTATGTATGTATGTATGTGTGTGTGTGGTTGTGTAATTGTTGGTGTATGTATGTTCAAATTCAGAACAAAATGCTGCAGTGTTAACTCTAAAAATTGACCGTCAGGTTAGACTAATGAAATTCTGGGTTAAAATATTAGGCTTAGACGACAATAATAATAATAGTTCGTCCATCAGGTATGATGATGACCTTAACAACACCAGAGGAATAAAGAACAGAAATTGTTGAGAATTTCAACACATGGACAATAAAGAGAACTAAAGGACACAGAGGACAGAATGGAAAGAATGTTCTTTCATGACTTATGGCTTCTCATGTGACTGATAAGGCCTATTTTTGCCCTGCAGACCCTTCCGCATAAATGACAAGAGTGCTCCGTTGGTTCAGTACCAATGGGCCTATTCTTGCGCCGTTCTCTTTTTTTTGATAGCCTGCTGGACTCTGTCAGCTTCCCATGCTTTGCAGCCTCTGGTAAGGGCCGCCCTCCAATTTGCACGAACAAGCGAGAGCTTTTCCCACTCTCTCACATCAATGGCAAAGGCCTTCAGTGATTGCTTGAGAGTGTCTTTGTAACGTCTCTTTGGGGCCCCAACATTCCTCGTTCCATTGGAGAGCTCAGAGAAGAAGATTTGCTTAGGGAGTCTGGAGTCGGGCATTCTGACAACATGTCCTGCCCAACGTAGCTGAATTTTTTTCAGGTGGCAGAAGATGCTCAATTCCTTGGCACGATTGAGGACCTCAGTGTCTGGAATTTTATCCTGCCATTTGATCCTTAGGATCTTTCTAAGGCAGGCCAGATGAAAGTGATTTAGCTTTCTGGCATGCGATTGGTACACTGTCCAGGTTTCAGCCCCATAGAGTAGGGTGGGAAGGACCACAGCATTGTACACTTTCAGCTTAGTGTCTGTGCGAATGCCTGCGACATCCCATACTCTCTTTCGAAGCCTGCCAAATGCAGAGCTGGCTTTGCTGATTCTTGAGAGAATTTCAGTATCAACACGAGCCGCGGAAGACAGTGTACTGCCAAGATAGGTGAAGTTCTCCGACACCTTCAGAAGACTGTCATGGACTTTGATATTTGGGGTCACAGGATACTTGTCGTCTGGAGTAGGCTGATGGAGCACTTCCGTCTTCTTTGTGCTTATTGTGAGGCCAAAGTTGTCACAGGCACTAGAGAACTTATCAACACAGTTTTGCATGCTATCCTCATCGTGTGCCAGAAGTGCACAATCATCAGCAAATAGTAGGTCACAGACTTGAGTATTTTTGGTTTTGGTTTTTGCCTGAAGTCTCCTGAGGTTGAATAGACTGCCATCAGTTCGGTACTTGATGCTTACCCCTTGAGGAGGAGAGCTAAAGGCTTCTTGTAGCATTGCAGAGAACATGATGCTGAACAGAGTTGGGGCTAAGACACAACCCTGTTTTACCCCATTTGTGACAGCAAAGGGCTCTGAAACACTGCCGTTGCTTTTGTCTGCAGCTTGCATGCCATCATGAAACTGGCGCACTATTGTGATGAATTCGGGTGGACACCCAAACTTCGCCAAGATTTTCCAGAGGCCTTCACGACACACTGTGTCAAATGCTTTTGTGAGGTCAACAAATGTGATATACAGCGCTTTATTTTGTTCCATGCATTTTTCCTGAATCTGTCTGGCAGCAAAAATCATATCCGCCGTTCCCCTCTCTTTACGAAAGCCACATTGGCTCTCGGGAAGCAAGTCATTTGACGAGAGGTGATCAAGAAGGCGATTCAGAAGCATTCTTGCCAATATTTTGCCAGCTATTGAAAGTAGAGAGATTCCCCGATGGTTGTCACAGACTTGGCTGTCCCCTTTGTTTTTGTACAGATGGATGATTGAAGCATCTTTGAAGTCCTGTGGCAGCTTCCCTGCTTTCAACATATGATTGAACAACTCGGCCAACCTTTTAATAAGCTTTTCTCCACCGAAGGCATACACCTCAGCAGGAATTGAATCCACGCCTGGTGATTTGTTAAAGGACATCTGATTTGTGGCAGTTCGGGTCTCATTTGCTGTGAATGGCTTGGCAAGAGCTGCATTAATAGGAGTCTGAGGGAGGCGGTCAATGGACTCAGTATTTATATTTGATGGCCGATTTAGCACACCTCCGAAATGTTCTGCCCAACGCTGAATTATGGCATTCAATTCAACAATGCGTGTTGAACCATCTGACGCAAGAAGTGGCGTAGTGCCAGAGCGGGATGGTCCAAACACAGCTCGGAGGCTCTCAAAGAACTTTCTAGTGTTGTTTGTGTCGGCATATTTCTGAGTTTCTCTTACTCGCTCTTCAAGCCAGTCATTTTTCATTTTCCTCAGCTTCTTCTGGAGTACACCCTTACATGCACGCAGTGCATCAGCTTTTGCTGTGGAAGAGGGGTCACTGCAGTGAGCTTGGATGAGACTATTTTTTTCTTTGATGAGCACTTTGATTTCATTATCATTATCATTGAACCAGTCCTGGTGCTTGCGGACAGGAAAACCAACTGTGCTGCTGGCGCAAGAGTGTACAGTCGTATTTAGGTCAGTCCAGCTCTGTTCAATGTTCTCAGGGTCAAAAGTCACGCAATCCAATTTTGAGGAGAGTTCTGATGAGAGCTCGCTCTGTTTCTCAGCTGAGCAGAGTTTTGAAACATTTAGGCGTTTAGGTGGCGCTTTCCCTTGAGGGCGTCTATTGCGCCTCAATGTTAGTCTGAGCTTGCAAACAATGAGTCTGTGGTCAGTTCCACACTCGGCACCACACATCGCCTTTGTTACAAGGACATCCTTTCTGTCAGTCTTCCTCACAATGACATAGTCTATGAGATGCCAATGCTTTGAGCGGGGATGCATCCATGACGTTCTGTTTCTCACGGGGAGACTAAAATTTGTGTTGGTAATGAACAGGCCAAATTCAGCGCACAAAGTAAGTAAGCGCAACCCATTGTTATTGCATGAACCAACTCCATGAGGGCCCAAAACATTTGGCCACGCTGAGATTTCGGAGCCAACCCTAGCATTGAAGTCCCCCAAGAGAATCAGCTTATCAGCTGCCGGGACAGAGCATTATGACAGATTCTAGATCAGAATAGAACTTGTCTTTGGCTTCATCTGGGTTTGTCATGGTAGAACTTGTCTTTGGCTTCATCTGGGTTTGTCATGGTGGGCGCATATGCGCTAATGAGGGTGGCTGACTGGCTTTTCCCAACTGGGATCCTGAGTGTCATTAGCCTGTCATTTATTTCAATTGGCATGGACTGCAAGTTTCTGACAAGGTCATTTTTAATTGCAAACCCAACACCATGCTGTCTCGGTTCGACTGCACCCTTGCCTTTCCAGAAGAAGGTGTATCCACCACTGAGCTCTTTGAGTTGGCCACTATCAGGGAGTCTGGTCTCACTGAGTGCCACTATGTCCAGGTTGTACCTGCTGAGCTCAATGGCAATAAGTGCAGTGCGTCTTTCCGGGTTGTTTGAGTTGTCCTGTAGTGTGCGTATATTCCAGGCTCCTAGCCTGAGTAAGCTGAATTTCTTTTTGTTTCGACCGCAAAAAGGGATCCCCACTGGTCGCGGTATACCAGTCAGGGTGATGTGAAGTGGGCTTTCTTTAGGGCACCTTTTCTAGCCCCTTCCTCAGTTGAGGTGAGCAGTGCTATCCTTAAATAAGGCTGCTCAGCTACTGTGGGTGCTGCCTCCCCACGCCTCCACTTCAATCGACGATGAAGCGACCATAGCCCACAGCCACCAACGTGTAGGTCTGTGCTAACAGCTTCCAGTCTATCCAAACCTGCTGCCACCGCACTCGCCCATCGCCGTTGGAATTTTGAGAGGAAAGAAGACGAGACAAAGATGAAAGAAGACGAGGTGAGTGTTAAGACTGGCGCAAAGAATTTGTTTATAGTGAGAAAGAGCTGCGCAAACATCAGACTCACTCTCTCGCCTGGACACAACTTATCCAAGTGGCAAGACAGGGTCAAGACGACTGGAAATGTATCCAGGTGCAGGAGGATGCCAGAGGGACAGTCATATTGCCTGACCGGCTGCCTGTAGGCTCCTCCACAGCCTCGCAGTCCCAACTGACTAGGGTGAAAGACCCAAACCAAAGAACACCAATACTGGTGGATGCTCTGTGTCACGATATCCAGGCCAGAGTGACGGTATATTGCCATCTGCCCTATCAATCAACCACTGGCCTGCTGCCGCCAGCTTCGAAGCTGCGTCCGGGAAGTTTGCTCAATTCTTCGTCTGTGATTTAGGCAAACAAGCCTATGACCACACCGCTACCGGGGGCCAATATGAAGGACTCAAGCACTGAGGGTCACATTGTGCCCTAGCATGTGGCCGTTGGGTTAGATGAAACCTCCTCCGCCCTGGCCGTTTGCACCGACAGGTGCACGCCCACTGATACCATGCTAGCGTACCAGTTCATGAAACAGGTTGTAATGGATTACATGTTACCAGTAGCAGATTTTTCTGACCTGACAAACCTGACGACAATAGTACCGTTAAAAAAGTTTATAGCAGATTATTATCAGCCACAGAAAACAACACAAGTACAATTAACTGGGCTTCACTGTTAAAGAAAATACTGGAGAAATCTGGACTTGTATACATCTTCGTTGTTTTTATCTGAATTTGAACAACGTCTACGTGACAATTTTCAACAAACATGTCGAAGTGACATAGAGCATTTAAGTGAGAATCGGCTATATAGACATTTAGCTGTTGAATTTTACTCAGAAAATTACTTACATGAAGTAAAGCAGAAGCATTTAAGGATAGCCATAGCAAAGATAAGATTGGGCTCTCACAACTTTATGGTGGAGAGGGGAAGGTGGCAGAGGCCTAAACTGGAGTATGTTATGAGATTGTGTGAGGCCTGTAATGAATTGGAGGACGAATTTCACGTGTTACTAACTTGCAAAAAATTCAAAGATATAAGGAAACAGTTTTTACCGTCTTGGCTACTTGTTAGACCAAGCATGTTTAAGCTTATACATTTTCTGTCGTCGATGCACGATAGAGAACTACATTCGTTTGCACTGTTTTGCCATAATGTTCTAAACGAATACAATATAATAAAGTCGCTTTGTGATTTCTCCTGGCGAAGTCTGAAAACTAAATTCACCTTCGAGTGAAAGAATAAATTATAGTGATATTTTCAATTGTAGTAAATTTACAACAGATAAAGGTGAGGAAAGATCGGTTATGTAGGGGGGGGGGGGGTTGAAAATGATGACTGTTGCTGGCAATTACAAGCTGTATTTGATTGTATACTATAATACGTAAGTGTATAAATGCTGCAGGGAGCGGAGAGACTGAACGACCATGCATTTTGTCTGTTTGTTTGTTTGTTTAATGTTTTCTAAGATTGTTCACATGATTCTTGTGTGTTTTTGAATTGGCCGCCAGGCCTATAATAAACTAAACTTGAAACTTGAAACTTGAGCTCTTTTAAAGTGTTGAAGCTGAGAGCAAGAAAGTAGGACAGAGGTAGTATAGCATAAAGTGAAATAATATTGTATCAACTCTAATATTTTACCAGAGAAGAAGATTTGGAGAGCAAGAAAGTAGGACAGAGGTAGTATAGCATAAAGTGAAATAATATTGTATCAACTCTAATATTTTACCAGAGAAGAAGATTTGGAGAGGAAGAAAGTAGGACAGAGGTAGTTTAGCATAAAGTGAAATAATATTGTATTAACTCTAATATTTTACCAGAGAAGAAGATTTGGAGAGCAAGAAAGTAGGACAGAGGTAGTATAGCATAAAGTGAAATAATATTGTATCAACTCTAATATTTTACCAGAGAAGAAGATTTGGAGAGCAAGAAAGTAGGACAGAGGTAGTTTAGCATAAAGTGAAATAATATTGTATTAACTCTAATATTTTACCAGAGAAGAAGATTTGGAGAGCAAGAAAGTAGGACAGAGGTAGTTTAGCATAAAGTGAAATAATATTGTATCAACTCTAATATTTTACCAGAGAAGAAGATTTGGAGAGCAAGAAAGTAGGACAGAGGTAGTTTAGCATAAAGTGAAATAATATTGTATTAACTCTAATATTTTACCAGAGAAGAAGATTTGGGGAGCAAAAATGAAAGGGAGAATAGCATGTATTTCCGCTTCTGTACAATGTGATGTTTTGTTTTTCCAATAAGATATTGTACGGGTACATTTGACATGCATTTAATGGAAATAAACAAATTTGACATCTGTTGATGGAGAGATGGGTGGATGGATAAACTGTTGGGTAGATATAATTACAAAAGAGTCATGAAGAATGGATGGAGTTTTGAGAAGTGGCAGGATTGACAGCCGCTTGTATGGATGAATCAAGAACTGAACATACTTTATGACAAGAAACTGTCTGGGGGAAAAGTGGAGCAGAGGAAATGTTGACTGGAGGAAATGTTGAGTAGGGGAAATGTTGACTGGAGGAAATTTTGACTGGAGGAAATGTTGACTGGAGGAAATGTTGAGTAGAGCAAATCCTGAGTAGATCAAAGGTTGAATAAGAGATGTGTTGAGTAGGGGAAATGTTGAGTATATTCAAGTTTGGTAATACCTTAACCCTTCATGTAGACTTTCCATACTCGTGGCTTCAACCCCTGACCCCTGACCCCTTGTATGAGACCGACGACCATTGTAACGGTCAATGTCCATGTGCATGTCCATGTCAAAGTCCTGATGTTCTACAATTCTAAGTGACATTTCTCATGGTTAGTTCCCCTGTTTTATTGGAAATAATTATATTCTATTTTTATGTAATCCAAGAATTGTCATTGTCCTTCAGTTATTTTTAGCCCTTTTCCCCTTTACATTGGACACCATTTTTAAAAAAATTAAAAGCGCACCCATACAACCCCCCCCCCCCCCCACTTAAGGTCCCGTCATGTACTTTTATTATTATATTTTTGTAATTTGTATTTTCTTGACTCTTTAATCCCGTCTGGGAATGTTTGTCCTAACTACAGCATTAGGGACAGGAAAATATGAGAAAAATCCAAAAATTCCAACATGCCTGCTACAACTGGTATTCGATCCCGGCGACTTCGGCATGAGACGTGAGCACCTTGTCTGTAGAGCAAGGTATAGGTAAGGCTTTTCATTAGCTGGGTGCAGTTCCCACCGCCTCCCCCCCCCCTCCCCCTCTCCCACCGCCACCCCAAAATCCGATTGTAAACATTACAAGGCCTGGCCAGTGCATGAAAAGTTCAAAATGTCAAAATCCTGATCAAATGGATGGAAAAATAACGAGACATTTAATCTTCCACTTTTCTCTTTCCAGAGATCCCAGTGACAATCAAGTTCGACAATCAAGTTAGGATGGAAGTGGAGACAACCCCAGGAATTGAACACTGGGGAGATATCACAGTTGTCTCCCTGTATTTCGTGGCTGTTCTTGCCGTCGGTCTATGGGTGAGTCAGTTTCTCACTATGACCTTCAAGCTGACCTTGTCATTCTGAAGGAAAATCATTATCTTGATAAACGTTCAGGGAAGAAGGGACAGAAAGAGGAAATGGTTGCACGCAATGACCAAATGTTTCATACAAATGTAAAACAACAAACTGTATTTCATAATATTTCCTTTTTGATCTTTACAAAATCTACATGTAGGTCTCCGGTATTACCATGCCTTAGTTTATTCTTTCCAAGATAGAAAGAGGGAGGGAGAGAGAGAGTGAGAGAAAGAAAGAGGGGGGGAGAGAGAGAGTGAGAGAAAGAAAGAGGGAGGGAGAGAGAGAGTGAGAGAAAGAAAGAGGGAGGGAGAGAGAGAGTGAGTGAGAGAAAGAAAAAGGGAGGGAGAGAGAGAGTGAGAGAAAGAAAAAGGGAGGGAGAGAGAGAGTGAGAGAAAGAAAGAGGGAGGGAGAGAGAGAGTGAGAGAAAGAAAGAGGGAGGGAGAGAGAGAGTGAGAGAAAGAAAGAGGGATAGAGAGAGAGAGTGAGAGAAAGAAAGAGGGAGGGAGAGAGAGAGTGAGAGAAAGAAAGAAGGATAGAGAGAGAGAGTGAGAGAAAGAAAGAAAGGGAGGGAGAGAGAGAGTGAGAGAAAGAGGGAGGGAGAGAGAGTGAGAGAAAGAAAGAAGGGAGAGAGAGAGTGAGAGAAAGAAAGAGGGAGGGAGAGAGAGAGTGAGAGAAAGAAAGAGGGAGGGAGAGAGAGAGTGAGAGAAAGAAAGAGGGATAGAGAGAGAGAGAGTGAGAGGAAGAAAGAGGGAGAGAGAGAGAGAGTGAGAGAAAGAAAGAGGGATAGAGAGAGAGAGTGAGAGAAAGAAAGAGGGATAGAGAGAGAGAGAGTGAGAGAAAGAAAGAGGGAGGGAGAGAGAGAGTGAGAGAAAGAAAGAGGGATAGAGAGAGAGAGAGTGAGAGGAAGAAAGAGGGAGAGAGAGAGAGAGTGAGAGAAAGAAAGAGGGATAGAGAGAGAGAGTGAGAGAAAGAAAGAGGGATAGAGAGAGAGAGAGTGAGAGAAAGAAAGAGGCATAGAGAGAGAGAGTGAGAGAAAGAAAGAGGGATAGAGAGAGAGAGAGTGAGAGGAAGAAAGAGGGAGGGAGAGAGAGAGTGAGAGGAAGAAAGAGGGATAGAGAGAGAGAGAGTAAGAGAAAGAAAGAGGGATAGAGAGAGAGAGAGTGAGAGGAAGAAAGAGGGATAGAGAGAGTGAGAGAAAGAAAGAGGGATAGAGAGAGAGTGAGAGAAAGAAAGAGGAAGGGAGAGAGAGAGTGAGAGAAAGAAAGAAAGGGAGGGAGGGGAGAGAGAGGAAGAAAGAGGGATAGAGAGAGAGAGTGAGAGAAAGAAAGAGGGATAGAGAGAGAGTGAGAGAGAAGGAAAGAAGGATAGAGAGAGAGTGAGAGAGAAAGAAAGAGGGATAGAGAGAGAAACACACACAAAAAGTGTATGAGAGAGAAACAGGCAGACAGACAAGAGAATTCTCATTTTGCTGCACGTGTCAGAATGTGCAGACTCAAACAATTAGTGCGGCAGAACCCAGACTGCAGGAAACTGCAACCTATACACATTTGCTCATTCAAAGTCAAAATTGGGCAAAAAGAAAAGGTTGTATGTTGCGAAACCCCGCGTGAGAAATAAAACCCAAATAATACAAAGCAAACTAAAGAGAAGACAGAAAATACAGAAAAGTAGACAGAAAAGTACTCGAAAAAGGCAAAAGCCGAAAATTTTGTATTTTCTGTCTTTTCTTTAGTTTGCTTTGTATTGTTTGGGTTTTATTTCTCACGCGGGGTTTCGCAACATACAACCTTTTCTTTTTGCCCAATTTTGATTTGCTTATAGCCCTGCTGCGACCCCACAGTTTTTCTGTGGTTTTTATGATATTTCGTGAATTTGCTCATTCAAGGACAGCAAACCTCACGACAACTTACTAAAATGACGAGCATTTGAGAAAGTAGATAAACATCGTGGACTGGTCGTTCCTTATTTTTACCGACAGCTTTCTTTCTCACATGGATTTAATCTATGTTCTGAATCACTGCAGATATGTCATAGATATGTCACAGCCAGTTCTCAATCGTTTCAGATCTGTCACAGCTATTCCTCAATCCTTACAGGTCTGTCAAAGCCATACCTCAATAACTGCAGATATGTCACAGTTATATCTCAATCCATACACTTCTGTTACAGTTATATCAGGATGACAATTTGTCGAGCCTGAAAAGAAATTGAGAAACCTGGCTGGTTTTCACTTTCACACAGCCCCCCTCCTCCCCCCCCCCCCACGACCCAGACCTCATCAATGTTAGTGCAGCCCCTCTCCCCCCCCCCTGACCCAGACCTCATCAATGTTAGTGCAGCCCCTCTCCCCCCCCTGACCCAGACCTCATCAATGTTAGTGCAGCCCCTCTCCCCCCCTGACCCAGACCTCATCAATGTTAGTGCAGCCCCTCTCCCCCCCCTGACCCAGACCTCATCAATGTTAGTGCAGCCCCTCTCCCCCCCCCTGACCCAGACCTCATCAATGTTAGTGCAGCCCCTCTCCCCCCCCTGACCCAGACCTCATCAATGTTAGTGCAGCCCCTCTCCCCCCCTGACCCAGACCTCATCAATGTTAGTGCAGCCCCTCTCCCCCCCCTGACCCAGACCTCATCAATGTTAGTGCAGCCCCTCTCCCCCCCCCCCTGACCCAGACCTCATCAATGTTAGTGCAGCCCCTCTCCCCCCCCTGATCCAGACCTCATCAATGTTAGTGCAGCCCTTCTCCTCTCCTCCCCGCCCCCCCCCCCCAATGTTGCATGAAAACTGAGTTTGAATCTGTTCGGTCTCGCTACCGTCATGTTTTTGTTGTAGTTTTTTGTCGCTTTAACTACGAATTTCTATCCAGGCCAGACGTTTTCTCTATTTTCTTTCCTCTTGCCAGCCAGAAAGTTGCCTGTGAATGAATTGAAGTCAGTTTATCCCGCCAATGAGTGCAACATTGTCAAGTCAAGAAGTTTCTGGACGTTAAAAAGAAAAAAAAAAAAAAGAAAGAAAACAAAAATGAATGTAAAATTTGATGTTGACGGTGATAATGTCGATGATGATTACAATGATGCTTACGAGGAGGACGGTGATAATGTCGATGATGATTACAATGATGCTTACGAGGAGGACGGTGATAATGTCGATGATGATTACAATGATGCTTACGAGGAGGACGGTGATAATGTCGATGATGATTACAATGATGCTTACGAGGAGGACGGTGATAATGTCGATGATGATTACAATGATGCTTACGAGGAGGACGGTGATAATGTCGATGATGATTACAATGATGCTTACGAGGAGGACGGTGATAATGTCGATGATGATTACAATGATGCTTACGAGGAGGACGGTGATAATGTCGATGATGATTACAATGATGCTTACGAGGAGGACGGTGATAATGTCGATGATGATTACAATGATGCTTACGAGGAGGACGGTGATAATGTCGATGATGATTACAATGATGCTTACGAGGAGGACGGTGATAATGTCGATGATGATTACAATGATGCTTACGAGGAGGACGGTGATAATGTCGATGATGATTACAATGATGCTTACGAGGAGGACGGTGATAATGTCGATGATGATTACAATGATGCTTACGAGGAGGACGGTGATAATGTCGATGATGACTACAATGATGCTTACGAGGAGGACGGTGATAATGTCGATGATGACTACAATGATGCTTACGAGGAGGACGGTGATAATGAGGTGAAGGATGAATAAACTAATCAGTTCAATAATTATGGTATCGTTATGGATCTTAACAACAGCCAAGATGATGATGCTAGTGGTAGTGATGGCGGCGGTGATAGTGATGGTGACAATAAGTCGGTAAGAATCGGGGAATGAAGTGGTATCTGTGTGGTATCTGTGGAATAGAAAATGACACTGCTACTAAAGAAGGTCAAGGCCATAATTATGTTTGTCCCCTTGTCTCCTACAGTCCTTGTGTCGGCCTGACCGCGGCAGTGTCAAGAGTTATTTCCTGGCTGGACGAGACATGAGGTGGTGGCCGGTGAGTTGTCTGTATGTGAGTGTATGTGTGTATGTATGTGTGTGTGTAATTTAGGGCAATACGCACGTGTGTATGGGTGGGTGGGTGGGGGTAACCCGTGACTCACTCTGTTTCTGTGGCCGTCGCATGTGTTAGAGAACCTGTGGCCGTGCATGTGTTAGAGAACCTGTGGCCGTGCATGTGTTAGAGAACCTGTGGCCGTGCATGTGTTAGAGAACCTGTGGCCGTGCATGTGTTAGAGAACCTGTGGCCGTGCATGTGTTAGAGAACCTGGCTCGTTCCAAGTTCTGGCAGCACAGTCACCAATGGTCAGGTTAGTCAAAGTTCTGCCAAACAAATGAACATAAAGTATATCGTTGTCTGGGTGAGACGCTATGGATTGTTGGACTGGTGTGTCAATTAAGCAAGTCCTGGACATTTACAGATGATCAAACAGATGGTCAAACAGATGGTCAAACAGATGGTCAAACAGATGGTCAAACAGACGGTCAAACAGACGGTCAAACAGACGGTCAAACAGATGGTCAAACAGACGGTCAAACAGATAGTCAAACAGATGGTCAAACAGATGGTCAAACAGATGGTCAAACAGATGGTGAAACAGATGGTCAAACAGATGGTCAAACAGACGGTCAAACAGATGGTCAAACAGATGGTCAAAGAGATGGTCAAACAGATGGTCAAACAGACGGTCTAACAGATGGTCAAACGGATGGTCAAACAGACGGTCAAACAGATGGTCAAACAGATGGTCAAACAGATGATCAAACAGATGGTCAAACAGATGGTGACGGTCAAACAGATGGTCAAACAGATAGTCAAACAGATGGTCAAACAGATGATCAAACAGATGGTCAAACAGATGGTCAAACAGATGGTCAAACAGACGGTCAAACAGATGGTCAAACAGGTGGTCAAACAGATGGTCAAACAGATGGTCAAACAGGCGGTCAAACAGATGGTCAAACAGATGGTCCAACAGATAGTCAAACAGATGGTCAAACAGATGGTGAAACAGATGATCAAACAGATGGTCAAACAGATGGTCAAACAGATGGTCAAACAGATGGTCCAACAGATAGTCAAACAGATGGTCAAACAGATGGTCAAACAGACGGTCAAACAGACGGTCAAACAGACGGTCAAACAGATGGTCAAACAGACGGTCAAACAGATGGTCCAACAGATAGTCAAACAGATGGTCAAACAGATGGTCAAACAGATGGTCAAACAGACGGTCAAACAGACGGTCAAACAGATGGTCAAACAGATGATCAAACAGATGGTCAAAGAGACGGTCAAACAGACGGTCAAACAGATGGTCAAACAGGTGGTCAAACAGATGGTCAAACAGATGGTCAAACAGATGGTCAAACAGATGGTCAAACAGATGGTCAAACAGATGGTCAAACAGATGGTCATATAGATGTAAATAATGTCAGCCTTATACCAGTCAGTGAGCAGACAAAGTAAGGCGTCCCACACCCAGTCCCACACCCAGTCCCACACCCAGTAACACACCCAGTAACACACCCAGTAACACACCCAGTCCCACACCCAGTCCCACACCCAGTAACACACCCAGTAACACACCCAGTCCCACACCCAGTAACACACCCAGTCCCACCCAAAGTGTGATTTTTTTTTTTTTCAAAATTTAATGTGTTCCAATAGTCAGACATTTTTCCCTGTGCATTTCTTGTTTGTTCATAGCAACATGTTCTCTCTAGGCTGGGGACTATTTATTGAGCAATTCATATGGTTAAAATCTATTGGGGAAACATGATGATCGCCAAAGATTTTTTGCCTGACTGTTTTAGTGTGAAAATATGGCTCTCTGAAAGAACCAAGTGCAACTGTCTCAAATAATCACAGTGCACCTCTCCCAAGAACCAAGTGAAGCTCTCTCAAACAATCAGAGTGCAGCTCTCTCAAAGAACAAAATGCAGTTGTCTCAAAGAACCAAGTGCAGCTCTCTCAATGAACGAAGTGCAGCTCTCCCAAACAGTTAGAGTGCACCTCTTTCAAAGAACCAAGCGCAGCAGTCTCAAAGAACACCAAGTACAGCTGTCTCAAAGAACCAAGCGCAGCAGTCTCAAAGAACACCAAGTACAGCTGTCTCAAAGAACCAAGCGCAGCAGTCTCAAAGAACACCAAGTACAGCTGTCTCAAAGAACCAAGCGCAGCAGTCTCAAAGAACACCAAGTGCAGCTGTCTCAAAGAACCAAGCGCAAATGTCTCAAAGAACACCAAGTGCAGCTGTCTCTAATAAACAGGACGCGGCCACCTCAACAAGCTAAATGTAGCTGTCTATTAAAGAACGATAGTGCGGCTCTCTCAATGAATCAAAGTGCATCTCTCTCTCTCTCTCTCTCTCTCTCTCTCTCTCTCTCTCTCTCTCTCTCTCTCTCTCTCTCTCTCTCTCTCTCTCTCTCTCTGTCTGTCTGCCTGTCTCTCTCTGTGTCTCTCTTTCTCAAAAAACCAAAGTGTAGCTGTCTTCAATAACCAAGTGCAGGTATCTCAATGAATCAAAAGACAGCCTTCTTCCATAACCAAGTGCAGCTGTCAATGAATCAAATGAATCAAAATGCAGCTCTTTTCAAGAACCGGAGTGCATATCCCTCAAAGAAGCAGTGTATAGCCTTCTAATAGGAAGACTGAAATGACCTGCCCAACAGAACTTGCACTGCAGTCCCCTGATGTATATGATAATCAGTGTTCTCCTTTAGTTAGATCATTCATTTTTATAATATTCGTTTGAAAGTTTATGAAGTGATCACGCAAAAGTAATAAACGAATGGAAATGCTGGCCAGATATCATCATTTCATTATTTCAAAGGATTATTAAAAAAAAAACGCACACACACACAAACACACACACACACATCCACACACACACAAGGTAGTTGGCGACAACGGATGCCACGTTGAGACATTCCAAAACATACTTTTACTACGCTCAAAGGAAGATAGCCGGGCAACAGATCAATCAGGCAGCGCCCACAAATTTTAGCGATACCAAATTAATTATGGCACCTGATAATAAAAACTAAAAAATAATCATTTTTTCTTCTCCTGTGAAGTTTTGATTTTAGATTTAACGAAGTTCCAGCAGCCGCCGGCCGACGACCTGATCCACTTCGTGTCCACACATGTTCTACTTCCGGTCCATGATTTTGACGTCCAAACATAATAATAAATGCTTAGAAAGTTGAGATATCACATAAGAAATTCAAATACCACATTACTCACTGAGCGCCACAAGAGAAGTTCAAATATCAGGGAGTTTTGACAAACCGCGCGTCCATTGTTTGAGAACAATAGATTCAGACTATGACGAACCGCGCGTTCATTTTCTACCAACATGTAGAATATTATCATTTACTGTATTTCCTATGAGTATCGATACCATAGAAAGTAACAAAATTCTTCACACTTTTGCATCTCGACCGTGTGTTTCATCATCCTCCTCTGCGTTTCTTGTACAGGCTTGGGGCTGTCATCGGCCACATTAGGATGATTTTAAGTTTTAAAGGTCCAGTAAAAATGTGTTCAAATGTTGAAGATAAAATTTATTTACATTTTGTCGGCAGCATTTTAAAAGCAATTTGTCCCAGGAAACCAGATTGTTGCATCTCTTGGGTTCCTGTGTGTATGTATGAGCATTTCTTTTGCAGCCTGTTGTTCCCTGAAGGCCTTTGTTGTCCTCGTGGTGGATGCAGATCTCATCTGTATTTCCGACTTTGTTTGTTCCTCACTGAGATGTTCCATAAATACAAACAGGTTTGGCTGCATGGACGTGAAGCTCCTTTTAAAGTGGCAAAATATAAACACAAACCAAAACCAAACACCAAAACAAACCGTGCTGAGCAATGCCGGTACCGGTGTGTAAACTGCTCAAGTCTGAGTCAGAAATGATTTGCTGGTATCGTTTACTTTTATTTAGTACTCGGTCATTATAATTAAAGTACTTAATAAGCGCGGTTTAGCATTATTTTAACGCGCGGTTCGTCATTGTAAAAAAGCGCGGTTTGTCATTGTCTGTGACGTCATACGCACGGTTTGTCAGTACAGCCAAATATCATACAGGGAAGTTTGATGCCAAAAGTAAGTAGAAAATTCAAATGTGCAAAAGAAGAAATTCAAATACTAAACAGTAAAATCAAATATCTTCAATGGAAATCATGTGTGAAACTGGTGTAGAGTCTAGAGATGTGTGAAACTGATGTAGAGTCTAGAGATGTGTGAAACTGATGTAGAGTCTAGAGATGTGTGAAACTGATGTAGAGTCTAGAGATGTGTGAAACTGATGTAGAGTCTAGAGATGTGTGAAACTGATGTAGAGTCTAGAGATGTGTGAAACTGATGTAGAGTCTAGAGATGTGTGAAACTGGTGTAGAGTCTAGAGATGTGTGAAACTGATGTAGAGTCTAGAGATGTGTGAAACTGATGTAGAGTCTAGAGATGTGTGAAACTGATGTAGAGTCTAGAGATGTGTGAAACTGATGTAGAGATGGTTAGAGGTGAAGAAAAAAAAAAGTTTCTCCTCATTTGCGGAAAGATTTGGACCAAGTCAGATCAGATTTGCTATCACGTGAAACAAAACAAAAAACAAAAAAAAGTCAACTACATAGTCAAAGATAACCCAACAAGGTAAAACTCGGCTGTAGGAAACTTTTCTTCCTGGCTTTGACTCTCTTCAACTTTCACGCTTGCTCAGCATTGACACAACGACCGCCTATCACGTCATAGCCAGGGCAGAGAATAGCAAAGGTGTCGTTGCCTTTCCTGGTGCTGGCCAGGTGGGGTGACAGAGACCAGAATTCCAGCACACTGAACATACCACAGAAGTGCTCATCTCCGCGTTCCCGTTCCAAAATTCACTCCAGGGTGTAAAACCTGGTAAAGAGGACAACAAGAGTTACAGACGAGTTGACGCGTTTTCTCATTGATATTGTAGAAGAACGCGCTGACCTCTCCTTGACGATGATCAATAACGAGGTGAGTGCCAGATTGCCCAGCGCGAGACATGTGACAACAAGAACAGCGAGCGCGCGACATCCAGGTCAGCTTTTTACCCTGAAGAAACTTAAAGATGTTCCAGGACAATTAACTCTGACAACACAGAGCCTGTAAGGCGCCAATTTGCTGCCTGGTTAATGCAGAGCTCTCAGCGCTCTGACGTGGCATTTGTCCAGGAAGTAGAAGTCAATTTGTGTACAGCGCTGACTCTGGACAGGGCAGGTGGCAGTTGGGGAGCTGCTCGAGTCATACATTTGCAGTAAATGCGGATGGTGGACCTGCCATGAAGCGGAGAGACCGCTGATCGAATTAACACACTCCATCAAGACATAGCCCGTGTTGACGGTCCCGGACAGAAAGTTTGTTTCGTTTTTGACTGTCCGCGTGCGTGGAGACCGTCCAGACGGGTTAACGCGGAGATGTATACCTCAGTAATCGCCCTTTCTCTAAATATGAGAAAAAGCTTCCTGGTCTTGGAAGGTCGAAAGACAAGGCAAGTTTGAGTGCGGCACCAACTTTTGACACGGCAATTAAGAACGCACGGCAAAACTTGCCCAAGCCGCAGAACAAGAGACGCACGTTGTCATGTAGAAGAGAATGGAAGGATCACTCAAACATTCATGCAAGCTTACACCCCACCCTACTTTTGTGATAGAAACTATTTTAATGCGAAGTGTTGGCAATAAAGTCACACGAAGTCAATAAAAATCTTTGATTTCTTTGACTTTGTTAAATTTATTTTCTCAGAAGTTTCATCGTTGGGGGCTTGTACATAAAGGTTTGTTCTTACTTTTGCGTTTCTGGAATGTCCCAAACCTTTGTATTTTGACCTGAGTTCATGTAAATCTTGAAATTTCGTATTCAATTCAAATATCCTAGCCAGAACCCCTTTGTCAGCTGGCGTAGATTTGTGCAGGAATTCCATAGGATTGGTATGATTATAGTAGGGCATATTCCCTACATAAAATTGACGTCGGTCCGATGTCGCAGCCATTGGATCCCATTCCTATAAGCAAGTCTGACGTCAATCATAGGCATCGGATTTCCATAAGATTTCTGTATAAGATTGTATTTGAATTTCTTGAGTGGCGTTTTAGTGACCATGTATTTTGTTTTATTTGCGGCATATCAATTTTCCTATTGTTCTATTTGAGTATAGAAAATGTTGACATTGCTGTGTCCACGTTGTACAGGTGGGCGCCTCACTCTTCAGTTCCAACATTGGTAGTGAACATTTCGTGGGATTGGCGGGCACTGGCGCTGCTGCTGGTATAGCAATGGTTCTGTACGAGTGGAACGTGAGTATTACACACATCTACACACACACATCTACTTACACACACATCAACACACAATCACACATACATCTACACATACATCTATATCCACAAACATCTACATACATCTATCCTCACACATCTATCCACACACATCCATCCACATACATCCATCCACACACATCCATCCACACACATCTACACACATCTATCCACACACATCTACACACATCTATCCACACACATCTACACACATCTATCCACATACATCTACACACATATATTCAAACACATCTACACACATCTATCCACACACATCTACACACATCTATCCACACACATCTACACATATCTATCCACACACATCTACAAACACATCTACACACACATCTTCACATATTTAGACATACAGATCTACATACACACGTCTACACGCACATCTATACCCGCACATCTACACACTCATCAACCCACAAACATCTACATACACATCTACACATACTGGTCTACACACATCGACACACATCTATTCACACAGATCTACACACACACATCTATGCACGCAAATCTACACACACACACATCTGTCCACATAGATCTACATACACATATATCCATACAGATCTACACACACATCTATCTACACAAATCTACACACACACATCTATCCACACAGATCTACACACACATCTATCCACACAAATCTACACACACATCCGTCAACATAGATCTACACACACATGTATCCACACACATCTACACACACATCTATCCACACAGATCTACACACATATCTTTCCACACAAACCTACACACACATTGGTCAACATAAATCTACACACACAACTATCCATACAGATCTACACACACATCTATCTACACAAATTTACACACACATCTGTATACACAGATCTACACACATATCTACCCATACAGATCTGCACACACACATCTATCCACATAACTCTATACACACATATCTATCCACACAAATCTACACACACATCTATCCACACAGATCTACACACACATCTATCCACACAGATCTACACACACATCTGTCCACACAGGTCTACACAGACACATCTATCCACACAGATCTACACACACATCTATCCACACAAATCAACACACACATCTATCTACACAGATCTACACACACATCTATCCACACAGATCTACACACACATCTATCAACACAAATCTACACACACATCAGTCAACATAGATCTACACACACATGTATCCACACAAATCTACACACACATGTATCTATACAGATCTACACACACATCTATCTACACAAATCTACACACACACATCTATCCATACAGATCTACACACACATCTATCCACACAAATCTACACACACATCCGTCAACATAGATCTACACACACATGTATCCACAAAGATCTACACACACATGGATCCATACAGATCTACACACACATCTTTCCACACAAACCTACACACACATCGGTCAACATAAATCTACACACACAACTATCCATACCGATCTACACACACATCTATCTACACAAATTTACACACACATCTGTATACACAGATCTACACACATATCTGTCCATACAGTTTGCACACACACACATCTATCCACATAACTCTACACACACATCTATCCACACAGATCTACACACACATCTGTCCACACAGGTCTACACAGACACATCTATCCACACAGATCTACACACACATCTATCCACACAAATCTACACACACATCTATCCACACAAATCAACACACACATCTATCAACACAGGTCTACACACACATCTATCCACACAGATCTACACACACATCTATCCACACAAATCTACACATCTATCCACACAGATCTACACACACATCTATCCACACAGATCTACACACACATCTATCCACACAAATCTACACACACATCTATCCACACAGATCTACACATGCATCAGTCCTCACAGGTCTACACAGACACATCTATCAACACAGATTTACGCACATATCCATCCATACAAATCTACACACACATCTCCACTAACCTCTACACACATACATCGACACGCATACACACAAAAATCTGCACAGCTACACACACGTCTACAAAGACATCCATAGACAGAACTATCTCAATAAAACAATTATAGAAATATCCGAGTGTAGGTTACACTGACTTTCTGTAGGTTACACTGACTGTCTGTAGGTTACACTGAATGTCTGTAGGTTACACTGAATGTCTGTAGGTTACACTGAATGTCTGCAGGTTACACTGACTGTCTGTAGGTTACACTGACTGTCTGTAGGTTACATTGACTGTCTGTAGGTTACACTGACTGTCTGTAGGTTACACTGAATGTCTGCCGGTTACACTGAATGTCTGTAGGTTACACTGACTGTCTGTAGGTTACACTGAATGTCTGTAGGTTACACTGAATGTCTGCAGGTTACACTGAATGTCTGTAGGTTACACTGAATGTCTGTAGGTTACACTGAATGTCTGTAGGTTACACTGAATGTCTGTAGGTTACACTGAATGTCTGTAGGTTACACTGAATGTCTGCAGGTTACACTGAATGTCTGTAGGTTACACTGACTGTCTGTAGGTTACACTGAATGTCTGTAGGTTACACTGAATGTCTGTAGGTGTCAAGGCTTTCAGGAGTTAGGGAAAGTGTGGGGGGGGGGGCATACACTCAGTGATTTGTCTGTATCTAGTTCTTACCGACAACAAAAACAAAATACCCGTGGATCAGCACCGTCATCACTACCATGGTGTGTCACGAGTGGAGTGAGCGATAGTTAATAATTACGGGGGGAAAGGAGGAGAGTAAAATTAACGCACGTAGACAAGTAAGTTAAGCGTGCATGTTGTGAGTAGTGGGGGGTCTGAATGAGGCGAAAGCGCTGTATTACTATCACTGCAAGTTAGAAGGTCCTACTGAACGGATGCTAGTAAGAGCCCAGCGGGCGAACATAAGGGGAGCAGTCGGAAGACGGATGAGAGTGTTTTTCCAGTGATGACTGGTAGGTAGAACGTTGATTGATAATTATGATTGATGTATTATATTCGTCTATTACCATGATGTAAATAAGCATATGTGAGGAATGTGGAAGTCCTTGATATTGGATATAGCAATGTGCGCCATGAGCGATAGATGAAAGTGAGTTCATGGATTTGTAGCACGAGTGAGTATTGTGTACTCCGATGGAGGTGTGTTACCGTAAGATGTTTGGTGAGTGAAAGGTGAACTATTGTGTGTACGCTTCATGGGTTGTAAGGAGAGGTGGAGTGAATAGAAATGGTAGGGTATTATACCAATGTAATGTTATTCTTGTAGGTGTCGAGGACAGGCCGAAGAGCCACCTCGAGGAGCACAGGGGATAGGCCAGCATAGGGCCGGAGGCCACACATAGGCCAGAAGTGAGGCTGTCGGTGCAGGACAGTAGAGGCACATAAAGTCGTGGCAGTCAGGCCACGGACAGGGACGTAGATATGAGCGTGAATGTGATAATGTGCTATTGCCATGTTGAGGGGCTATTGAAATGATAATGTGCTATTGCCCTGCTGAGGTGCTAGTGGAATGCTAAGGTATATGACAATAGGAAGGTGATATTGAGAGACTGCGGTGCCAGTGAATTATTAATGTGCTATTAAGACCCTGAGGGGAGAGGCTGAGGCCGAAGTGCCTTTAGGAAGTAACTACCGGGTTGTGGATCCGAGGAAGAGTGCATGTGAGAATAAGGCCGTTGTACGGCAGTTAATTTCAATAATATAATGTATGTAATTGCGCTATTATCTGTATAATTATGTTTAAATAAATGTTTGAGTCTGATGGGTTGTTCTGTTAAGTGTTAAACTTCTTTGTTCGTGATTGTTGTCCTGTCATAAATTATTACATCTCCCAGTCTGGAACTGACTGTCTGTAGGTTACACTGAATGTCTGTAGGTTACACTGAATGTCTGTAGGTTACACTGAATGTCTGTAGGTTACACTGAATGTCTGTAGGTTACACTGAATGTCTGTAGGTTACACTGAATGTCTGCAGGTTACACTGAATGTCTGCAGGTTACACTGAATGTCTGTAGGTTACACTGACTGTCTGTAGGTTACACTGAATGTCTGTAGGTTACACTGAATGTCTGTAGGTGTCAAGGCTTTCAGGAGTTAGGGAAAGTGTGGGGGGGGGGGGCATACACTCAGTGATTTGTCTGTATCTAGTTCTTACCGACAACAAAAACAAAATACCCGTGGATCAGCACCGTCATCACTACCATGGTGAACCCCGTCCCTCTGTACGCACGCCTTGCTCCAGCCCCCCTTCTCCTCCCCCCACCCGGTCGTCAGTGTTACTCACCATTATAAAACATCAAGCATTAAGGCGACTGACCAGTATGGCGATTACACACGTTTTGGTAAAGATGAAATACTTATAGCACATTGTCACGTGACCTAATTATTTGTCATTTCAGTCTATGATATTGGTCATTCTGCTGGCCTGGCTGTTCCTGCCTGTCTACGCCTCAGCTGGGGTGAGGTAGTTTACTTTTACTACAACCTAAATATTCATACTAAATACTCATACTGAATACTCATAGTAAATACTCATACTAAATACTTATACTAAAAATCCATACTAAATATTCATATTAAATACTCATACTAAATATTCATACTAAATAGTTATACCGTATACTCATACTAAATACTCATACTAAATACTCATATTAAGTACTCATACTAAATACTCATACTAAATATTCATACTAAATATTCGTACTAAATACTCATACTAAATATTCATAATAAATACCCATGCTAAATACTCATACTAGATACTCATACTAAATACTCATACTAAATACTCATACTAAATACTCATATTAAATATTCATACTAAATACGCATACTAAATACTCATGCTAAATATTTATACTAAATACTCGTACTAGATATTCCTACTAAACACTTATACTAAATACTCGTACCGGGTAACATACTAAATACTCATATTAGATATTCATACTAAATACTCATACTAAATATTCATACTAAATACTCATACTAAATACCCATACTAGATACTCATACTAATTACTCATACTAAATACTCGTACTAAATACTCATACTAAATACTCATTCTATAAATATTCATATTAATACTCATACTAATACATATACTAGATACTCATACTAAATACTCATACTAAATATCCATACTAAATACTCATACTAAATATTCATACTAAATACTCATACTAAATACTCATACTAGCTACTCATACTAACTACTCATACTAAATACACGTACTAGATACTTCTACTAAATACACATACTAAATACTCATACTAAATATTCATACTAAATATTCATACTAAATATTCATATACTCAAATGAGAAAGAATTGAAAAGGGGCGAATTGGTAACACAGGTCGTGGACTTTTATAGACATTGAGCTGTAGTTGACATCATACTTCTAGCATGCAATAGATGTCATAAGAGTTCTAACAATAGTTAACATCATAGCAAAAAATGACATCTTTCAACAATAATTAACATCAGAATTCTCATTGATTTAGTTACATTTTTTGCGCAGATTTGCGGCCCTAATACAATTTTTCTTCCTGTCTTGATTTTATCAAGAAATTTGTATTATCCTGCAGAATCGATTACATCCAGGTCACCACCATCTTCCCCTTTATTTTATCTTCACATGTGTCCAGGTGTACACGCTCCCTGAGTACATGGCCAAGCGCTTCGGAGGTTCAAGGCTACGTATTTACCTGAGTTGTCTTTCTTTGATTCTCTACATTGTCACTAAATTAGCTGTAAGTTTTTGGTGTCCTGAGTGACCTGTCTGGTTGATCTGTGTGGTTTATCTGTCTGGTTGATGTGTGTGGTTGATCTGTGTGGTTGATCTGTGTGGTTGATCTGTGTGGTTGATCTGTGTGGTTGATCTGTGTGGTTGATCTGTGTGGTTGATTTGTGTGGTTGATCTGTGTGGTTGATCTGTGTGGTTGATCTGTGTGGTTGATCTGTGTGGTTGATCTGTGTGGTTGATCTGTGTGGTTGATCTGTGTGGTTGATCTGTGTGGTTGATCTGTGTGGTTGATCTGTGTGGTTGATCTGTGTGGTTGATCTGTGTGGTTGATCTGTCTGGTTGACCTGTGTGGTTGACCTGTGTGGTTGACATGTGTGGTTGACCTGTGTGGTTGATCTGTGTGGTTGATCTGCGTGGGTTATCTGCGTGGGTTATCTGCGTGGGTTATCTGTGTGGTTGATCTGTCTGATTGATCTGTCTGATTGATCTGTGTGGTTGATCTGTCTGGTTGATCTGTCTGATTGATCTGTGTGGTTGATCTGTGTGGTTGATCTGTGTGGTTGATCTGTCTGGTTGATCTGTGTGGTTGATCTGTCTGGTTGATGAAGGTTGTATGTAGTTACATATTTGTAATGGCACTACTTAGGTATGTGACTACAATGTTGTATGTTACGTGGCGGGGGTTGGCTGGCTAATTGAATTTCAAACTAAAAATTTCCCTGTTGTGTATCCCCCCCCGCCCCCACCCCCACTCTTTGACACCAGAAAATGTAGGACGAACGAGTGACTATTGGGGGGGGGGGGGGACCAGCCGTGGTCAGGCTACACGGCAATTCTGCATGCCATATTACTACAGGTCAATGGATAGCAACCACATATTCTGTAACTACATGTCAGAAAATAGTGACCACATATTCTGTAACTACATGTCGTCAGAAAATAGTGACCACATATTATGTAACTACATGTCAGAAAGTATTGTCCACATATTCTGTAACCACAGGTCAGTAAATATTGACCACGTATTCTGTAACTACAGGTCAGTATTTATGCCGGCGCCCTGTTCATCAAACTGGCTCTTGGCTGGGACATGTATCTTTCTATCGCTGGATTGTTGCTGATCACAGGATTGTACACAGTCTTGGGTAACTTTTGTTTACTTATACACAGTCTTGGGCAACATTTGTTAAACATGTACGCACTCTTGTGGAACGTTTGTTTACATGTGCGCAGGCTTGCGTAATTCTTATTTACATGTACACAGTCTTGGTTACCTTGTGTTTGTATGTACGCAGACTTGCGTAATTCTTATTTGTATGTATACAGTCTGGAGTTACTTGTGTTTACATGTGCACAGAATGGGATAACTTTTGTTTACATGTACATCGTTTTGAGTAACCTTTTTTTTCATGTCACCATCAACTCTTCATTGGGCCATTCACCATCAACTCTTTATTGGGCCATTCACCATCAACTCTTTATTGGGCCATTCACCATCAACTCTTCACTGGGCCATTCACCATCAACTCTTTATTGGGCCATTCACCATCAACTCTTCATTGGGCCATTCACCATCAACTCTTCATTGGGCCATTCACCATCAACTCTTTATTGAGCCATTCACCATCAACTCTTTATTGGGCCATTCACCATCAACTCTTCATTGGGCCATTCACCATCAACTCTTTATTGGGCCATTCACCATCAACTCTTCATTGGGCCATTCACCATCAACTCTTTATTGGGCCATTCACCATAAACTCTTCACTGGGCCATTCACCATCAACTCTTTATTGGGCCATTCACCATCAACTCTTCACTGGGCCATTCACCATCAACTCTTTATTGGGCCATTCACCATCAACTCTTCATTGGGCCATTCACCATCAACTCTTTATTGGGCCATTCACCATCAACTCTTCACTGGGCCATTCACCATCAACTCTTTATTGGGCCATTCACCATCAACTCTTTATTGGGCCATTCACCATCAACTCTTTATTGGGCCATTCACCATCAACTCTTCATTGGGCCATTCACCATCAACTCTTCATTGGGCCATTCACCATCAACTCTTTATTGGGCCATTCACCATCAACTCTTTATTGGGCCATTCACCATCAACTCTTTATTGGGCCATTCACCATCAACTCTTCATTGGGCCATTCACCATCAACTCTTCATTGGGCCATTCACCATCAACTCTTCATTGGGCCATTCACCATCAACTCTTTATTGGGCCATTCACCATCAACTCTTCATTGGGCCATTCACCATCAACTCTTCATTGGGCCATTCACCATCAACTCTTTATTGGGCCATTCACCATCAACTCTTCATTGGGCCATTCACCATCAACTCTTTATTGGGCCATTCACCATCAACTCTTCATTGGGCCATTCACCATCAACTCTTTATTGGGCCATTCACCATCAACTCTTTATTGGGCCATTCACCATCAACTCTTCGTTGGGCCATTCACCATCAAGTCTTCATTGGGCCATTCACCATCAACTCTTTATTGGGCCATTCACCATCAACTCTTTATTGGGCCATTCACCATCAACTCTTCATTGGGCCATTCACCATCAACTCCCAGTCACTTCTTCTCTCTATCCTCCAGGAGGTTTGGCTGCCGTGATCTACACTGACACATTCCAGACGGCCATCATGACACTCGGAGCTGTGATCTTGGCCATCATCAGTCAGTCTTTTTATCACATCCAGTTATACACCCACATGCACACACACAGCCACACACGAACGCACACATACACACACACACACACACCTCATATGTGCAGGCACACTAACACAAACACACGCAGACACGCGCAGTATAACACACACGCGCACAAACAAACATACAGACACATTCAGAAATATGGATTTCTGTATATATATCATGTTTTCGTGAAAACCACATACGCCCTTTTAAAATAAAGTCGACGGGAACCTTTCACATTCAGGGGAGACAAATGACAGTTAAGGGGAAACAACAGGCAGTAAGGGGAGAAAATGGACAGTCAGGGGAGATAGTGGACAGTCAGGGGAGATAGTGGACAGTCAGGATAGTGGACAGTCAAGGGAGATAGTGGACAGTCAGGGGAGATAGTGGACAGTCAGGGGAGATAGTGGACAGTCAGGGGAAATAGTGGACAGTCAAGGGAGATAGTGGACAGTCAGGGGAGATAGTGGACAGTCAGGGGAGAGTGTGATCATCCATTCAGGAGAAAGAGTGGACAGACAGTCAGGGTAGACAGTGGACAGTCAAGGTAGACAGAGGGCAGTCAGGGTAGAGTAGACAGTGGACAGTCAAGGTAGACAGTGGACAGTCAGGGTAGACAGTGGACAGTCAAGGTAGACAGTGGACAGTCAGGGTAGACAGTGGACAGTCAGGGTAGACAGTGGACAGTCAGGGTAGACAATGGACAGTCAGGGTAGACAGTGGACAGTCAGGGTAGACAGTGAACAGTCAGGGTAGACAGTGGACAGACAAGGTAGACAATGGACAGTCAAGGTAGACAGTGGATAGTCAAGGTAGACATTGGACAGTCAGAGTAGACAGTGGACAGTCAAGGTAGACAGTGGACAGTCAGGGTAGACAATGGACAGTCAGGGTAGACAATGGACAGTCAAGGTAGACAATGGACAGTCAAGGTAGACAGTGGATAGTCAAGGTAGACATTGGACAGTCAGAGTAGACAGTGGACAGTCAAGGTAGACAGTGGACAGTCAGGGTAGACAATGGACAGTCAGGCTAGACAATGGACAGTCAAGGTAGACAATGGACAGTCAGGGTAGACAGTGGACAGTCAGGGTAGACAATGGACAGTCAGGGTAGACATTGGACAGTCAAGGTAGACAATTGACTGTCAGGGTAGACAATGGACAGTCAGGGTAGACAACGGACAGTCAAGGTAGACAATGGACAGTCAGATTAGACATTGGACAGTCAGGGTGGACAATGGACAGTCAGGGTAGACAGTGGACAGTCAGGGTAGACAGTGGACAGACAGGATAGACAGTGAACAGTCAGGGTAGACAGTGGACAGACAGGATAGACAGTGGACAGTCAGGGTAGACAGTGGACAGACAGGATAGACAGTGGACAGTCAGGGTAGACAGTGGACAGACAGGATAGACAGTGTGTCACGAGTGGAGTGAGTGCAATTAAGGGGATTGCTACAGAGCGGGTGTAGAGTAAGAATGGCTCACGGTAGACAAGTAAGATAAGCGTGCTGTCGTGAGTAGGGGGGGGGGTCTGAATGAGGCGAAAGCGCTGTATTACTATCACTGCAAGTTAGAAGGTCCTACGGAACGGACCTGTGAATAAGAGCCCATCGGGCAGACATAAGGGGAGCAGTCGAGAAGACTAGTGAGAGAGTCTTTCCAGTAATGACTGGTATGTAGAACGTTGATTGATTATTATGATTGATGTATTATATTATATTCGTCTATTACCATGATGTAAATAAGTATATGTGAGGAATGTGGAAGTCCTTGATATTGGATATAGCAATGTGCGCCATGAGCGATAGATGAAAGTGAGTTCATGGATTTGTAGCGCGAGTGAGTAGTGTGTACTCCGATGGAGGTGTGTTACCGTGAGATGTGTGGTGAGTGAAAGGTGAACTAGTGTGTGTACGCTTCATGGGTTGTAAGGAGAGGTGGAGTGAATAGAAATGGTAGGGTATTATACCAATGTAATGTTATTTTTGTAGGTGTCGAGGACGGGCCGCAGAGCCACCTCGATGAGCACAGGGGATAGGCCAGCATAGGGCCGGAGGCCACACATAGGCCAGAAGTGAGGCTGTCAGTGCAGGACAGTAGAGGCACATAAAGTCGTGGCAGTCAGGCCACGGACAGGGACGTAGATATGAGCGTGAATGTGATAATGCACTATTGCCATGTTGAGGGGAGAATGTACTATTGAAATGATAATGTCTATTGAAATGATAATGTGTTATTGCCCTGCTGAGGTGCTAGGGGAATGCTAAGGTGTATGACAATAGGAAGGTGATATTGAGAGACTGCGGTGCCAGTAAATTATTAATGTGCTATTAAGACCCTGAGGGGAGAGGCTGAGGCCGAAGTGCCTTTAGGAGTAACTACCGGATTGTGGATCCGAGGGAGAGTGTGTGTGAGAATAAGGCCGTTGTACGGCAGTTGATTTCAATAATATAATGTATGTAATTGCGCTATTATCTGTATAATTATGTTTAATAAATGTGTGAGTCTGATGGATTGTTCTGTTAAGTGTTAACTTGTTTGTTCGTGATTGTTGTCCTGTCATAACTTATTACATCTCCTAGTCTGGGATTTGTGACACTGGGGGCTCGTCCTGTTTACCTGTGGTCATTTTGACATTGTGTATTCGTTATATCTAGTTGTTTTTCTGTTGTGCTAGGAATTCGGGCTGTTGTCCTTGTTCGTGGGATGAATGGGAATTTCATGATATGATTTATGTATATTTATGAATATGTATTGATGTATGTATTTTTATGAATATGTATTAATGTGTACTTAAATTTCTGCAGAGTGTGCGTGTCAGCCTGTAGAGAAGACAAGCTGCCAGAGCTCCGGCATACGTCAAGTTAAATAAAACGCTGATTGAAAGTTAAGTAAAAGTCAAAATTTTTGTGCCCTGGATTGTGGGCTGTTCCTTTAATCTGTCTTTTTCTCTGTTTTTGCTGTTTTCGTTGTAATTGATTGTACGGGCGGTGGCGCGGGTTTGCTGTGGTGAGCGTAGTTTATCCTCTTCGGGAGGTGGGCTAAATTTGGAACTTCGTTCATCACAGTGAACAGTTCTGTAGGGACCTGTATTTTTGTTTAGATTGTATCGTCGATATCTTCTCTGTTCCGCAGGAAGACGTATTCTCTTGTCCCTCTTTCTACCTATCTATAGATACGTTCTTTTTTTTTCAGACTCTGTTCTTGTTCGTACCGTGTTGTGTAATCGGCGTAGTAGGTTGCATTTTTTTTTTCCATTATAGTTTTTTTGTAGAAGCTTTGTCCTAGTCTGGTTCGTTGTCCTTGACGTACTTGTGGTCCTTCTACTGTATTTCTTCATTCTTGTCGTTTCTATTTTCTTTTATAATTAATAGTGCTATACATTTTATAGATATAGAATTAGTTGTGCTGTAAAGGTAAATTTCTGAATTGTATTTGAGACAACTGGGTATTGTTATATCTGGTGTGATCTCAGGTCTCTGGTCGTGTCGTTAGTTATCATACCGACAGGTTAGACGTTTTTTTTTAATACATACCATAACCATAAATCTGTGAAATGGCGGAACTCCAACAACTAATGAAGTTGGGTAAGGAACTTGGCCTGGAGGGAGAGGAGCTACGCGGCTGGATTAAAGAACAGCAGGCGGATTTGCGCGATGAGCGTGCTAAGGATAGAGAGCGGCAGACAGAAAAAGAGGCTCAAGAGCGACAGAGAGAAGAGGAAAGGGAGTTTAAGCAACAGGAAAGAGAGGCTAAGGAACGGGAGCAGGAGAGGGAGATAAAGTTAAAGGAGTTAGAAGATAAGCAGCAGGAGAGAGAGGCGCGAATAAGAATAGCGGAGTTGGAAATCAAAAAGAATACGCCAACAGAAACAGTTGAGCGGCAGGTACACAATAAAGGTGGCGTTAGGATTAACCTCCCTACGTTCGACGACCGGAAGGACGACATAGACGCCTTCCTTTACAGGTTCGAACTGAACGCACAATTGCAATGGGGGGAAAGTAAGGAATTATGGGCCACGTACCTGGCGTCTCTATTGCAGGGGCGAGCGTTAACCTACTTTAAAGAGCTACAGCGCGAAGACGTGCAAGATTACGATAAGCTGAAGGCTTTGCTGCTTCGCCGATTTGCGCGCACCGAGGAATATTTCCGGGAGCAGTTTAGGCGGGCACGTGCAGATACCAGGGAGGACTTTGCTGCCTTCGTCGCGAGACTAACGGAGTATTTCGCGAACTGGGTAGACTTGGCGCATGTGGGCGCGGATTTTGCTAAACTGAAAGACTTAATGATCCGTGACCAGCTGTACGCGTCGTGCCACAAAGATCTGGTGGCTTTCCTGAAAGAGAACGAACCCGCGACGGTGCAGGAGGCGTCTGAGTTGGCGGAAGCATACCGTACGGCACATCCGTCCAAACCAGTCGCCAGGGCGTACGTCCAAGATGCTGGGTACGTCGCCGTTGTCGAAGGGTCGCCGGCAGGACTTAGGGACAGGTCGCGTCAGCGTGGTGCCTATAGCGGGCAAGCCCAGGGGCAGCGTAGGGGCTATCACCAATCACCGGCATATGGATCCGGTAAGTTTGACCGAGCAGGAGGGCTAGGTCGCGGTAATGGCCGGGGGCGATTTGTGACCTTTGCCGATGACCGACGGCATAGGAACTCTAGTTCCGGTCGCGATGGGTCACGGGGACCCAGGCCTAGTGCAGCACAGGGAGCGGAGTGTTGGACTTGCGGACGCGTGGGTCACTTTTCACGCGAGTGTAGGGCTGCGAAGTGTTGGAACTGCGGTAGAGCAGATCACATCAGCGTGAACTGCCCTGCAGGTAGGATAGCGGCGAACGTGGACAGTAGCTCCAGTCCATGTTCCCCAAATAAATTTCATCATGCGGCTGCGTGTGTTACATCGGACAACGGAGGCGGACAGTATTCTAAGTGTCCCAGTTGTGAGAAGTTATTATCTTCCGGTGTTTTACCTTGTGGGAGAAAGATCCCCGTTATAAATTCATGTCATACAGGAGGTGGTCTTAGGGTTTATCCGGGGTTTGTTGGGGACGAACCGGTCTCGGTTTTACGAGATACAGGATCTACCGTTGTGGGAGTGCATAGGGACTGCATTCGGGATTCACAGCTTACATGTGAGACTGTCCCGTGCATCCAATTTTCGGGGGCCATTGAGAAATTACCCATGGCAAGAATAATGATAGATACACCTTTCCTTAGCGGGGAAGTCGAAGCAGTCGTTGGTTGTTTTCCAGGCGCCCAGCTCATCATTGGGAATGTATCACGGGTGGTTTCCCCTTCCGATGAGAACGTGCAAGCATGGTCGCAATCAAAAGGTATTGACTTTTGCGCCGCGGTCGAAACACGTCGACGGGTAGCTGATAAAGATAAGATTAGACCTTTGGCGACGCCAGCGGTCAACCTAGATATCACGCCAGAGCGGTTGGCGAGATTACAAAGGGAGGACCCATCATTAAACCCATGTTTTGGGGAAGCGCGAACCGAGAAAACGAGGAGATATAAGAACGGGTCGTCCTCCTTTGTTGTTCAGGCGGGCATTCTGTTCCGTAAGTATGTAACGGTGTCCTCCATTTTAAAGCAGGTCGTTGTGCCAGCGTTGCTGATCGCAACAGTATTGCATTTGGCACATGATGTCCCATTAGCGGGTCATATGGGGATTGCTAGAACCAAAGAAAGGGTTCTTAAAAATTTTTACTGGCCATCGGTCCACAGAGATGTGCAAGTCTGTTGTGAGACGTGCAGTGCGTGCCAAAAGACGACGCATAAGGGTCGTACACCCCAGGCTCCTCTTCAGAGGATCCCCACGGTCTCGGAACCGTTTAAAAAGGTCTCGATAGACCTTGTTGGCCCCATTCGCCCAGCGACCGATGGGGGAAATCGATTTTTCTTAGCGGTCATGTGTAATGCTACGAGATGGCCGGAGGCGGTTCCTCTGCGGACCATAACGTCTGAGGCAGTCGCGGAAGCGTTGTTTGCAATTTTCGCTAGGGTAGGAATACCAGAGCAAATTCTGTCTGATAGGGGCGCGCAATTTACGTCTGAGATGATGAGGGGATTGTTCCGCTTGTTCAGTATGCGGCCCATCGCTGCCGCCCCTTATCATCCGCAGGCTGATGGCATGTGCGGGAGATTGGGCTCGACGTTGAGGTCGATGCTGCGTGGGGTGGCTGCTGATCGCCCTAGGGATTGGGATAGATGTGTCCCTGCGGTGTTGTTCGCGTGCAGAGAGGTGCGGCGGGAGTCGACGGGATTCTCGCCGTTCGAGGTGATGTGCGGTCGTGGTCCTGGGGGCCCGGCTGGTGTTCTTCGGGACATGATGACGTCGCCATCATCGGGAGACGATGAGCAGATTTCGGTGTTTCAGTGCCTTGTTGATTTGAGAGAGGGACTGTCTTCGGCGCGCACTGTGGCAGAGGAGGCTTCTGGTGTCGCTTCGAAAGGAGCAGAGGACTATAAAGATGGGGGTTCCAGGCTGAGAATTTTTGGGCCAGGAGACAAGGTCCTATTGTTGTTACCTACGGACCATAGTGGGTTATTGATGACATGGAAAATCCCTTATGTTATTGGGCGAGTTGTTTCAAAGGTAGATTACGCTGTCCACATTGATGGAACGAGTGGGGTTTTCCATGTTAATATGCTGCAGAGATTTTGTGAGAGACCGCGGTGTCTGTGTGCACAGACGGGGCCAGAGGAGACCGTCTTCTCTGTTGCTTGTACGGGGGTCGTAGACCAGTTGGACTGTGACGTAAGCGACACCGAGGCGCAGGAAGAGTTACAAATTCAATTGCCGGAGTTAACTCCGACACAAGGTTACAGGGACGTAAAAATTAACCCTGACCTTACGAGTTCAAGGAGTAGGGAACTTGAGACCCTGTTAGCGTCATTCCCGGATGTTGTTACGGATTTGCCGGGTCGCACTACGGTGATCCAGCACCAAATAAAGTTGACTTCGGATAAGCCAGTATTTCTTAGACCGTACCCGTTGCCTTTTTCTTCGAGGGATGGAGTCATAGGGGAAGTTGGGTCGGTGTTGGGGTTGGATGTGGTGGAGCCATCGGCATCGCCGTGTTCATCACCCATCGTCCTCGTGAAGGGACTTGATGGATCGGTGCGGTTCTGTGTTGATTTTCGAAGATTGAGCACTGTTGCGGTGGGCGATGGGGAGCCTATTCCGTTTCGGGAGGAATTGGTGGCTTCGTTGGCCGGGTCCACGTGGTTTTCCGGGATGGATTTGATGAGGGGGTGTTGGGGGGTCCCGCTTGCTGAGGAGTCGGAACAGTGCACGGCGTTCCAGGCGCCCATGGGATTGTTCCAATTTGGGGTCATGCCGTTTGGGTTGGTGGGCGCGCCAGCGACGTTTGCACGATTGGTGAGACTGGTGTTGAGGGACATGCCTGGTGTCGTGTCGTTCTTTGACGATGTGGCATGCCGTGCGTCGACGTGGTCTGATCGTGTTCAGACACTGACAGTGGTTTTTCAGCGATTGCGTCGTTTTGGGTTGACTGCTGGACCCGCGGGGATGGATTTGGCATGTCCGGAGATGGTATTCTTGGGACATGTCGTGGGTGGAGGTGTTCAGAGACCTGAAGTGGCGGGGATTGGCGGGCTGGCAGGGTTGCGGGTCCCAGGGACGGAGAAACGGGTCGGAAGCTTGGTGGGAATTTTAAATTATTACAGAAAGTTCATTCCAAGTTTTTCCTCCTTGTCATCTTCTCTTGCTGACCTTGCTGAGAGGGGACGGCCCGATGGGGTCCAGTGGACGTCTGAATGTCGGACAGCATTTGATAATTTGGTGACAGCATTGTCATCGTCACCCATTCTGATATTGCCCGATTTTCGATCTAGTTTTATCCTCAGAACGGATGCGTCGGACTCTGGTGTCGGCGCTTGTCTTCTGCAGGAGAGGAACGAATGTCTCCATCCTGTATGTTATGTCAGTGGGAGGTTGTTGCAGAGAGAGGGAGGGTGTTCTGTGATAGAGCGTGGGTGTCTTGCCATTGTCTGGTCCGTCCGGAGACTAGGACGTTATCTCATGGGACGAGAATTTTGTATCCAGACAGACCACAAGCCACTGACATTTTTGTCGAAGAATCGTTCGTCCAGCCCACGCTTATCTAGATGGACATTGGCTTTGCAGCCGTATACCTTCGTTATTCAACCAATTCCAGGAACCAGCAATCATATCGCCGACTATCTTAGTCGAGCCTAGGGGAAGATTTCAGGAGCTTATACATCGGAGGACAGGAACATTGACAGGATCTGTGTGAATGAGTCGACTTTAAAATATTGACATTATAGATATGATATGAAGAATGGTTGATAGGTTGATTGGGTTTTGATTCTGTATTAAGTATTGTGGTTAGTTAGCTATTCATGATGTGACACATATATGCATATTGCAGGCCATATTGATCCCCATATTTTCCCCTGATTTCGGTAATTTATATACTAGGGGAACTACTAGGTCATTTTTTTTAGTGTAGGTATTGCTCACGCTCACTCGTTGACAGTCATCTTGATGCGATTTGAAATTAATTGCATTAACTTTTTTGGGGTGGGGGATGATGTCACGAGTGGAGTGAGTGCAATTAAGGGGATTGCTACAGAGCGGGTGTAGAGTAAGAATGGCTCACGGTAGACAAGTAAGATAAGCGTGCTGTCGTGAGTAGTGGGGGGGGGGTCTGAATGAGGCGAAAGCGCTGTATTACTATCACTGCAAGTTAGAAGGTCCTACGGAACGGACCTGTGAATAAGAGCCCATCG
>OZ007577.1:170000-200000 GCA_963931925.1 Onchidella celtica
GTCTTCAATCTCTGTGCATTGATCTTCTCCAAGCTGTCTTCAATCTCTATGCATTGATCTTCTCCAAGCTGTCTTCAATCTCTGTGCATTGATCTTCTCCAAACTGTCTTCAATCTCTATGCATTGATCTTCTCCAAGCTGTCTTCAATCTCTATGCATTGATCTAATCCAAGCTGTCTTCAATCTCTGTGCATTGATCTTCTCCAAGCTGTCTTCAATCTCTGTGCATTGATCTTCTCCAAGCTGTCTTCAATCTCTGTGCATTGATCTTCTCCAAGCTGTCTTCAATCTCTATGCATTGATCTTCTCGAAGCTGTCTTCAATCTCTATGCATTGATCTTCTCCAAGCTGTCTTCAATCTCTGTGCATTGATCTTCTCCAAGCTGTCTTCAATCTCTACGCTTTGATCTTCTCCAAGCTGTCTTCAATCTCTACGCATTGATCTTCTCCAAGCTGTCTTCAATCTCTGTGCATTGATCTTCTCCAAGCTGTCTTCAATCTCTGTGCATTGATCTTCTCCAAACTGTCTTCAATCTCTATGCATTGATCTTCTCCAAACTGTCTTCAATTTCTGTGCATTGATCTTCTCCAAGCTGTCTTCAATCTCTGTGCATTGGTCTTCTCCAAACTGTCTTCAATCTCTGTGCATTGATCTTCTCCAAACTGTCTTCAGTCTTTATGCATTGTTCTTCTCCAAGCTGTCTTCAATCTCTGTGCATTGATCTTCTCCAAACTGTCTTCAATCTCTGTGCATTGATCTTCTCCAAACTGTCTTCAATCTCTGTGCATTGATCTTCTCCAAGCTGTCTTCAATCTATGTGCATTGATCTTCTCCAAACTGTCTTCAATCTCTATGCATTGATCTTCTCCAAGCTGTCTTCAATTTCTGTGCATTGATCTTCTCCAAACTGTCTTCAATCTATGTGCATTGTGTCACAAATCCCAGACTGGGAGATGTAATAAGTTATGACAGGACAACAATCACGAACAAACAAGTTAACACTTAACAGAACAATCCATCAGACTCACACATTTATTAAACATAATTATACATATAATAGCGCAATTACATATATTATATTATTGAAATGACTGCCGTACAACGGCCTTATTCTCACACACACGCTCCCTCGGATCCACAATCCGGTAGTTACTCCTAAAGGCACTTCGGCCTCAGCCTCTCCCCTCAGGGTCTTAATAGTACATTAATGATTCACTGGCACCGCAGTCTCTCAATATCACCTTCCTATTGTCATACACCTTAGCACTCCCCTAGCACCTCCGCAGGGCAATAACACATTATTATTTCCATAGCCATCAACATGGCAACAACATAATATCAGTTCACTAGCCTATCAACATGGCAACAATATAGTATCTCATTCACTCTCATATCTACGTCCCTGTCCGTGGCCTGACTGCCACGACTTTATGTGCCTCTACTGTCCTGCACTGACAGCCTCACTTCTGGCCTATGTGTGGCCTCCGGCCCTATGCTGGCCTATCTCCTGTGCTCATCGAGGTGGCTCTGCGGCCCGTCCCCGACACCTACAAGAATAACATTACATTGGTATAATACCCTACCATTTCTATTCACTCCACCTCTCCTTACAACCCATGAAGCGTACACACACTAGTTCACCTTTCACTCACCACACATCTTACGGTAACACACCTCCATCGGAGTACACACTACTCACTCGCGCTACAAATCCATGAACTCACTTTCATCTATCGCTCGTGGCGCACATTGCTATATCCAATATCAAGGACTTCCACATTCCTCACATATACTTATTCACATCATGGTAATAGACGAATATAATATAATACATCAATCATAATAATCAATCAACATTCTACATACCAGTCATAACTGGAAAGACTCTCACTAGTCTTCTCGACTGCTTCCTTTTATCTCTGCCCGATGGGCTATTATTCACAGATCCGCTCCCTAGGACCTTCTAACTTGCAGTGATAGTTATACAGCGCTTTCGCCTCCTTCAGACCCCCCCCCCACTACTCACAACAGCACGCTTAACTTGCTGTCTACTGTGAGTTCTTACTCTACACCCGCTCTGTAGCAATCCCCTTAATTGCACTCACTCCACTCGTGACACATTGATCTTCTCCAAACTGTCTTCAATCTCTACGCATTGATCTTCTCCAAGCTGTCTTTAATCTCTGTGCATTGATCTTCTCCAAGCTGTCTTCAATCTCTGTGCATTGATCTTCTCCAAGCTGTCTTCAATCTCTGTGCATTGATCTTCTCCAAGCTGTCTTCAATCTCTATGCATTGATCTTCTCCAAGCTGTCTTTAATCTCTGTGCATTGATCTTCTCCAAGCTGTCTTCAATCTCTGTGCATTGATCTTCTCCAAACTGTCTTCAATCTATGTGCATTGATCTTCTCCAAGCTGTCTTCAAACTATGTGCATTGATCTTCTCCAAGCTGTCTTCAATCTCTGTGCATTGATCTTCTCCAAGCTGTCTTCAATCTATGTGCATTGATCTTCTCCAAGCTGTCTTCAATCTATGTGCATTGATCTTCTCCAAGCTGTCTTCAATCTATGTGCATTGATCTTCTCCAAGCTGTCTTCAATCTCTATGCATTGATCTTCTCCAAGCTGTCTTCAATCTATGTACATTGATCTTCTCCAAGCTGTCTTCAATCTATGTGCATTGATCTTCTCCAAGCTGTCTTCAATCTATGTGCATTGATCTTCTCCAAGCTGTCTTCAATCTCTATGCATTGATCTTCTCCAAGCTGTCTTCAATCTCTGTGCATTGATCTTCTCCAAGCTGTCTTCAATCTCTGTGCATTGATCTTCTCCAAGCTGTCTTCAATCTCTGTGCATTGATCTTCTCCAAGCTGTCTTCAATCTATGTGCATTGATCTTCTCCAAGCTGTCTTCAATCTCTGTGCATTGATCTTCTCCAAGCTGTCTTCAATCTATGTGCATTGATCTTCTCCAAACTGTCTTCAATCTATGTGCATTGATCTTCTCCAAGCTGTCTTCAATCTCTGTGCATTGATCTTCTCGTGGCTGTCTTCAATCTATGTGCATTGATCTTCTCCAAGCTGTCTTCAATCTCTGTGCATTGATCTTCTCCAAGCTGTCTTCAATCTATGTGCATTGATCTTCTCCAAGCTGTCTTCAATCTATGTGCATTGATCTTCTCCAAGCTGTCTTCAATCTCTGTGCATTGATCTTCTCCAAGCTGTCTTCAATCTCTGTACATTGATCTTCTCCAAGCTGTCTTCAATCTCTGTGCATTGTTCTTCTCCAAACTGTCTTCAATCTCTATGCATTGATCTTCTCCAAGCTGTCCTCAATCTCTGTGCATTGTTGTCCAATCCATACTTCCTTTGCGTGTTTTATGCTTTTCCTGACGGTCTTGTTAATTTCTTTGTAATTAGCTAAGCCTTACCTGCTCTGTGTCTAACATTCGTATGAACAAAAGTGATCTCAAGAGCTGCAAGACATCAGCAGCCATGGAAAAGCTCTGGCCAAGCTGGAGAGACAGAAATGTTAGTCTCAGGGTCACACTAAAATGACTGCGTTCACCGGTCATGTCCATCTTTCTGTGCACAATGCCAGTCCGGGACTTTAATAGCAGAACTGCGGAGAAGACTACAAGCATTTGAGATGTTGGGGAATAATTCACGGCATCTCCTGCTTGGGCCACACAACATTAATGTGGAAATGTGCAACACCGTGAGACACGCCAAGATTTCCCCACGATAGTCAAAAAGAGAATACTGAAGTATAGTAGTATTGCCATGACATAAAAGCCGACAGCCTCTCAAAACCATCTTACAAGGAATACAGTCCAGGGCTGCAGAAAGGGAGGCAAACAGAGGAATAAATAAATGGACTGACAACATCACTGAAGGATCTCAGACACTGGCGCATGATGGACATAGATGGAGAGAGTTGATGTATTCGTCAGTACACCGCCCCACCTCCCCGCCCAGATCACTCCCGGTCCAGGGTTCAGTGACCAGCAACCCGTCATCCTCATGTATACTTTTCAAAGGCTTGGCCTCCCTCCCCCCCCCCCCCTTACGGCAACCATCACCACCACCCAGGTACGACAGCCCGACCACCACTAGAATGATGGCTGGACCTGACAAAAACATTGATGTTCTCAAGCCTCTAACCCAAGCCTGCCTGGCCTATTTGACTGTTTCATCAGAAATACACCCAACATTTGATGTTTACATAACCTTACAACTTACTATGTTAAAAAACAACAACAACAACCCGCTAAATAAGAAGTGATTTTTTAATTTCTTATCGTATTCGAAAAGCTTACCAAAAAACTGCCTTTTCCCGCCATGCACACTCCCGTGCTCTGCTGCTTTTCTCTTCCCCCCCCCCCCCATCTCGTCCCACACCCTCCCCTCTCCAGAGCATTCACCTCCAGTATTTTGCTGTAACCCATTCACCGACACACTGTCTGGCTTGCTGTCTATGTCAGCACAAAAAATGTTGATGTTGTCAATGTTTACATTTACTTGATTTTGAAAAGTCCAGACAATAAATAAACCATGAATGAGAACATCAGGTCTGCTCTCCACCGACACAAGTACAGATAACGGCGACACTGAACGTTTGTATTTCATACCCGACACCGGCGTCCATTTCTTGATAAATACACAGACAAACTGGCTGGCTGACACTTGGTTGGACAAACAAACTGGCGGCCAGAGGTATAGACCAAGAGTGATCTGTTTAAAACTATTCGATAGACATAAGAGATTAACCCGTTCTATGTAATTTATTCAACAGACATGATAGCCTGTGTAGATCCCGACCAGTGCCAAAGCTATTGTGAGAACAGAGTCGGCTGTTCTAATGTTGCTTACCCGAAACTAGTCCTGGAACTGATGCCTGTAGGTGAGTGCTAAGGATCAGAGGTCATGTCACGTCGGTGAGTGGTCAGGGGTCATGTTACATAGGTGAGTGCTGGAGGTCAGAGGCCATGTTACATAGGTGAGTGCTGGAGGTCAGAGGCCATGTTACATAGGTGAGTGCTGGAGGTCAGAGGTCACATGATGGACAACTATTTGAGTAGGAATCCTTACAGATTGAAACATCACAGAAATAGAAATGTGTGAGAAGATTTTCGCACCTTATTGGTTGTAAAAAAAACATGAAATTACTGATTCTCCTTAAGTCCTGTCAGTCTCCAGACCCGAACTTGTAAGCAGTTTTTACTAGTAAATTGTGTGGGTAACTTAAATCCTCCAATAGAAATTTCCCTATATCATCATGCACTGTGTACCTACAGCAACATCATTTTTACACTCATGCGAGTTTGCACTTAAGAAAAGCGACGTGTATTATCTAAAGTTCTAACTATAACTATAATCCACCTCCTGTGGTTTTTCTCTTCTTTTTTTAATACAAGTATAATTGGCCTCTCCCGCCCCCTCCCCCCCCCCCCAATTCTCCTCTCTTTTTCCTTTCCCTACCCCCCCCCCTCCAAAAAACAACAACCCTCCTAGATAGATTCCATCAGCCAGATCTGCCCAAAGTTCAGTCACCCCTGCACATAAGTGCATTACACACGCTATTCCTGATCTTTATAAAAAGTGCACCGAACTGCGCGGCTCTTCAAAAACGGTCAAATTTATTAATGAATTGCTCTTGTTAAAAATCGGGTAAAACTTTGTACAAAAATGGTTAAATAAAGAAATGGACGAGCACTCAAGGTCAGGAGATGTTTTGAGTTATAAATCAGTAGAGCTACAGAATGTTTTCTCACAAAGGTAGATCTAACATTCACCAATTCTATACACGATGATGTCGGTAACGTACAACATGGGATGTCACCCAGCGCTATTTCAAGACGTTTCGGAAGTGTAGAAAATAATTCCAACGACTATCTCGGCTTTTTCATGTGTGGCGTCTGCAGGCTCTGGCCGACCTGACCTTCCTTTTCTTGTGAGTAGTTTTTTCTTGTTGTTGAGTGATTTGACCCGTTTCGTTAATATTAGGACATTCCTGAATATTCGATAACATGGTAGATATAGATGTTTACGCCAGGTTTGGCTTTGAGCTGATGTAACCCGATGACTTATTGATACGTGATTGGTCAGTTTGTGTGTCTCGGGCGAGTGCCGAGGTTAGAGTGATTGGGGAGCTTTGGACAGGAATGTGTCTAACTAGACCTATGTAAGTACGACAAGCGGTGAGTAAGTGAATCTTCAGCATTTGTGTCTTTCCTCGTGTGGGCTAGGATATTCATTTGTTTAGATGTTCTCTGGTGCTTTCCTAGGCTTATATTGTTCATCATATAGTTATTAAACTTCAGTATTATTTAGTGTTTGGCGGATTTCGTGTTTAATTTTACTACAACTGTGACAGTTTCGTTTCTAAAAGGTAGCAGTTTAAATCAACTAACTCTCCGTAACATAACGTACTGAAATAAACCTCAGCTATTGCATCATGCCACCGGCTCTGTCCACTTTTTATTGTGGAAGACCAAGGGCGACCACTCAGAAGTGTGACCTGGTTATTATTAATTAACCGCCATGACCACAACCGTCACCTGACTAACTCTGCCATGACCAGACAGTGCGGTGTATTGAAACTAACTCTGTCATGAAGTGAAAAAAAACAACAAAAAGGAACAATAAAAGACTTGAACAGGAAGGAAGTGAACCAGTTGACTTAGCTGCCAGTTCTTGCTTCGTTAGCAGCACCAAAGCACGTCCGTCCGCCAAATGCATGGAAGTCAACTGTTTCGCTTCGTTCCTGCAGAACTCTTTTATTGTCCGTTTTTTTTTTTCACTTGAAAAAGGCGAAAGCAGAAAATTTTGTGTATTTTCTGTCTTCTCTTTAGTTTGCTTTGTATTGTTTGGGTTTTATTTCTCACGCGGGGTTTCGCAACATACAACCTTTTTTTTTTTGCCCAATTTTGACTTGACTATTATTAGAAACATACATCAATATCTTATTGATCGTAAATTTCGGATCAAACGCTCTCGTGAATTTAGACTTTAATTACAACCGCATTTACCGATTAACTCAGAAATAACAAACGGTTTTGTTTGTGTATAGCGATAGGAACAATGTTCAACATAAAACATAGGAAAACTCCTGTCCCCGAATTTATCAAAATAGATTTTTTTTTTCGGTTATTCTATTCTAATTCACCATTTTGAGTGAACCGGAAGAATGATACCACTGTCAATGAACCGGAAGAGCGATCTGATCTTACTATAACTGATTTACTACGCCAACAAAAAGTATGAAACCTGGTGTGCTGCATCAATTTTTGACGAAGAGTTACTTGGACACATTCATTTTGAACAAAAATCAGTTCTTTACTATTATGTATATTAAACTTTTTGGGGCCGGAAATTCGGAGACGCATTTTCATCGGATAGAACCGAAAAGTGTGACCGGAAATTACGACCTTGGCCTCTCTATTCACATTGGTGGTCGAAAATCGACGTAATCACATTTGTGTATTTCTGCGTACGTTCTTTTAGTCTTTGCATCGAATCCAAATGCTGCTTTTAATGTAGCCTAGATCTAGATATATACGTTTGGGCTTCCTACAAAGAATCTGCAAGATTTATCTTGCGCGGGTCGGCTTGTATCTATATTAATAAATCTATATTAATAAAAGTGAAACTTTACGTCAACTGCAGCGCGCCTTTCGCTACTCCTCTGTTAATGCTGATGAGTTCTTTTGTTTCTCGGGGGCCTCAGCATAGTGCTGTTGGCCTGGCCTGTTCTTTATTCTCTCTCTCTTTGGTCTTTCTTGTTGTTGTTCTTTTTTCTTTCTTTCTTTCTGTTGTTGTCTTCATTCTTCGTGGTTTTTTATATAATTTATTAATTTTTGGGATGCGCCAAGGCAAGGGCAAGGACAAGACAGGAGAAAGGGGAAGATAGAGGAGCAGTTCTAGGACACTGTCCCTTTCAGGAGTTTGATCCCTTTATAGCCAATATAACATGTCACTAATTGACTGTTTTCTTCTGGAGCCCCAGTTAAAACTAGTAATAAGATATTAGGACCTAGCAGGGCTCTAGAGTTTTTGAATTTTGGTCTTTAGTTCTTGGTGCCGCCAGGGAGCCTGGCGGCACCAAGTCTAGTCCCGCAGCAGAGCATAATTTCAGGGATCTTATTAAAAACTCTGCGTTGGGTGGTCCCGGGTGCAATAGACATCCGAGGCCATTGTTTCTGCCTGTATGGCTGGGTCGGCAGAAAGAGTCTGTCGGCCCTGGCAGATAAAAGGATAACTGTTCTAAAATAAATTTATATCACAAAACAATGTGTTTGTATATTAATATATTTATTTATTTAAGATTTTTTAATTAAAATATTGTAGTTACGTATATATTTATTTGTTTTATATTTATAGCTGGCGAGCCCTCTGTCAGTCCGTGCGCGGTTGAAACGGCGTCACCCAGCCTCCGGCCCCCACCGGTGGCCGACCTCAGCACGCTATTCCGCGATGGGATTTTGAGTGGTGCCATTGCTACCATGATCTGCCAGGTCAGGGGTGCCAGCTTTGTTACAGTCAACATATAGATTTATTTTGTTGACAAGGGCCCTTTTTTCTTTTTTAAAACTATTGTCTACAAGAGACAAGACACCGGCCAATGTAAATGGTTTTTTCGTTTCATTAAATAACCTTTTGAGTTTATTCCTTTCTATTACATTTTTCTTACAGTTAAAAAGAATGTGCTCTGTCGTCATGGGCACGTCGCAGAGATTACAATTAAAGTTGCCCCTAAGTCTATAAGTTTCTATTCTTAGGGTATTTAGGCCTAGCTCGCTGGGAGTGCTAAAATCCATAACAAATGTTTCCCAGTTCTGATATATCTGCTTTATTATGTTTACTTTTTGATTTAGGTATCCTTCAAATTCAGTTTTCCAAATTTCATTTATATGTTTTTTAATTAGACTATAGATGTCACTTTTATCTAGTTTAATGTTTAAAATTTCTGTTTTTGTTGTGGCACTCTTAGCCAGGAGGTCGGCCCGTTCATTCCCGGTGACCCCCACGTGGCCCGGTATCCATAGCAGGACCACGTCTGTACCGCATCTGAAAATCCTATCTACAAGTGTGATAATGCTGTGTATCATGTTGTGTTTGCTGTTAGACTGGCTTTCTGTCTGTATTGTCTTTATGGCTGATAATGAGTCTGTAAGAATGGTCACCCGTCGGTCCGTGATCCGGCGGGCGTCCAATTCTATAAGTGTTTGTTGTATTGCGTGTAGCTCTGCGGTGAGTATACTCGTGTTGTCTGTGATTCTGATTGACCTATCTAAGTCTGTGTCTGTGCTGTAGATGCCCAATCCCACACGCCCGTCCTCTGTCTTCGACCCATCCGTGTAAATCTTCTCTGTGTGTTTGTAGTATCTTTCTATGTGTTCGTACACCCTGGCTTTCATAATGGTAGGTGTATCTAGTTTTTTACTGATTTCATCTGCCAGGGCGGTGTCTAAGGTGAGTCCCGCGAGCCCCCAGGTTGGTGGAAGTGGGAGGTGGCAGTCCAGCTGGAGATTACCGCCCCCGAGTTTGTGGGATAGATCAATCATGTTATGGATTAAACTTTTATTTCTTAATGTGTCTGGTCGCGGCTTTCGTTTAAGTTGGATTTCAGTTTCATAGTTTTCAATGATGATGTTTATAGGGTTGCCTGGATTTAATTTTGTTCTGGCCCAGTATTTCAGAATGCTTTTAGTTCTTTCCAGATGTAAAGGGGGTATTTTAAGAGCCGCATTTAATTTTAATTGACTGGGTCCACTGTGTATTTGTGAAAGATTTTTAAGGGCTGAGTACTGTATAGAATCCAGGCTGTCTAAGCTAGTTTTGTTTCCTGTGTGATAGAGCTCCTCCCCGTATGAAAATCTAGCCCTGATATAGTTGTTATAGAGGAGAAGCCTAGTTTTGAAGGGGGCGGCGTATCTCCAGCCGGAAATCCTTCTCATTACATTTAAGGCCCCCAAACTCTTTCTGGCTCTGTCACCGATCTGCTCTCTATATGTTAAATTTCGATCCAAAATGACCCCCAGAAATTTTGCCGATGACGTGGAATGTACAGGGGTGCCTTGAATTTGGACTTTTCCATTCTTTTTTGAGTTATAAAAGACTAATTGTGTTTTCGAGGCGTTTGCTTTTAATCCCAAATATCCTAACTGTTCAATAATATTGTTTGCCTCGTTTTCTAAAACTTTTGGTAATGAGCTGCGTGTTACTTTGCCCAATTTACCTTTCCTAAAGATAGCTATGTCATCGGCATATTGCAGTATTTCAGTTTCAGAATGTAATTTTACGTTTTGGATATGGTTTACTGCAATGTTGAACAAGATCGGCGACAGAATTCCTCCCTGGGGGGTCCCGTGGGGCTGCACATGTGTTTCAGAAAATGTGTGTCCTATTCTAACTTGGAAGGTTCTGTGTGTGAGATAGTTTAAAATGTAATTATACAACCTTCCCTTAATTCCGAATAAATTTAGGTTTTGTAGAATCCCTTCCCTCTTAACCATATCAAATGCAGATTTCATGTCTAAGTATATGACTCCTACTGTGCTACGTCTACTTCCCCTAGCCGCTTTAATGTAATGTTCTAAGTAGGCTACATTATCTAGTGCTTGTCTGTTCCTACGAAAACCTGCCTGTTTGTTTGAAATGATTCCCTCCCTTTCAATAAAAGATTGTAACCGATTTTTGACAATGGCTTCTAATGTTTTACCTATGTGTGAAGTTAATGAGATGGGCCGGTATGATGCCGGGTCATGCGGATCCTTGTTTGGTTTTGGGATGGGCACTACATGTGCGTGTTTGTATGTTAAGGGTATCTGTCCAGTTTCCCAGATGCGGTTAAAGAACTCCAGGAGCGCGACCTTAAATATTTCAGAGGTGTTTTTGAGGGCAGTGTAGGTGATCCCATCCCCCCCCGGGGCGGAGTCTCCCCTTTTCCCATTTAGCGCTCCCTGGAGTTCTCCCATGGTCAACGGGTCATCGTAGGGATCATCGGTTGGGTCAAATTTCTTGTATAGTAATGTGTTAATTCCAAAATCTGATTCCTCCCCCTGGCTAAGTTGTTGGTAAAATAAGGCCAACTTATTTGTTTTCTCTTTATTTGAAAGATATATAATAGCATTATTTTCTTTAAGGGGGGCAACTTTTAAAGAAGAGTAATTCCCTTCCATTTTTTTAATCTTTTTCCATACTTCACTCTGCGGCGTGTCCATTCTGAGGTTTGCACAGAAATTTTCGAAATATATTTGTTGTTTTCTTCTAAAGACTGCGGTAGCTTTATTTCTAATCGTTCGATATTTTTGATGGTTTTCTAAGGTTTTGTCTTTTCTATACTTCTTAAATGCATTTTTCCTTTCATTCTTAATATCTCTGCAGTCTTTATCCCACCATGGCACCTGTCTCTTTGGGTTTGGGGTTACTGGAACTACTACTTTGCCATAATGGGGATTTTCCCCATTGGCATTTCGTATAGCAGATTCTAGAAAATTTTGTATGTTGGCTGCATGTATGTCTATGTCGTCGTCCCAGATCTGTTCTTCTATAATCTTTTTGGTTTCTTCTTTAAATACTTCCCAGTTGATTTTTTTACTTGTTGTATTGTTTTCATATTCAGTTTCTACTCCTAGTTTAACTATAACTGGGAAGTGATCTGAAGTCAATGTGTCTCCGTAAACTTCCCAACTACCTATGGGTATCCCAATTCCCTGATCTACCATAGTCAGATCTATGGCACTGTCCTTTTGTGTGTGCGTGTGGCTTAACCTAGTGATTGACCCATTATTTAATAATATTTTATCGGTTTCCAGTATATATTTTTCTATCACTAGTCCCCCAGTGTCTTCTTTCTCACCCCCCCACCAACGGTTATGACAGTTACTGTCAGTCCCTATAATGTGGTTTGCGTCTACGTCTCTGTCCAGTTCTGTTAGGTCTACAAGGGTGATTTCGGAGGGCTGCCTAATATATAGGTTGGTTACATAAAGATGTGTTTGGCTATTTACCATAATTCTGACTGTCTGACGTTCAAGTTTAATTCCGATATGAATTTTATGTACACTGTAGTTTATTCCTTTTTTAATTAAAGTGATTAGCCCCCCTCCTGCTTGAAAATTTGGGTTATCATGCCTAACTACTTCATAGCCAACTATGTGAAACTTGTGGTTCCCCCCCAATTTGGTTTCTTGGATTAGTACCATGGTGGGATCTTGTTCATTTATTAAATCTAGAATTTCCGGTTTTTTATTTCGGATTCCCCCCGCATTCCAATGGATTATCTTGATCGGCATCTTGTCTCTTCTTTCTTTTATTCCTAGTCATCCTTGGTATCTCAATCTCGCCATTTTTATCTTTATTGTCAGTAACTTCTTGAGATATTACCAACTTGGGAGAAAGGACCCCTAATCTGTTTATTTTTTTCCTAGTGCGTTTCACCGGGCTATTGACTGTTGCTTTAGTTTTAATAGGCGTAGTAATTTTGTCAGCGACTTGTTTTATTGTTTTGATTTCATTCAACATTCGTTCTAAATTAGTATTTATTGCCTCTTCCCTCATTCCATATAGGTTTTCAATTTTATTTATTAGTTCCTGACGAATGTCTTCCATTTTATTCATTATTAAGTCGTTTATTTTATTTATTTCTGCTTGAATTGTAGTTTTAATTTGCTCAATGTTAATTTTATTATCTTTCTGATCACATTTAACTGTGTCTGTTGATCACATTTAACTGTGTCAGAGTACAGAGGTCTTTCTCTGGGGATTGATTGAGGCGATTTTTCTATTCCATGTACTTCAGTTGTTTCTTGTTGTTTACATTTACTTTCGTCATGGCCGAATTTCCCACAGAGTTTGCACTTAGTCTTGTTTTCTCTGAATTTTTCTAAGTTCATCTTTTGCCCATATTTATTCTTTATTTCCAAATTCTTGTCGCCTTTGTAAATCACCAGGTAAGTATTGGTCTTTCCTAGTTGTTTAATTTTAATTACTTGGGCCCCGTTCTCCCGTAGTTTCTCCCCTAGTTCTAACTCCGTCCCTTTGTAATTTTTTACGACAATTTTATTATTAATAGTTCTGATTGCTATATTCCATCTTACTTTATTGGGCCCTGGTATAGTACTAGGTTTTTCTTCCATGAATGTCTTAGCTTTTTCTGTTACTGGGTTAATCTGTATGTTGACCTTCTTGTCTTGGTGGTTTCTCTTTATGTTTATAATTTCTTCTTTTTGGAAAAATTTAAGCAATACTTCTTTCAGCTGGCTTTCCTTAAGTTTATATGGAGCTGGGTTGATGCCCTCATCACAAGTAAGTTTTATTATATGCTCCATGTTTTTCCAGTTTCACTACTCAGTGGTTGATCTTATTAGAGTTTTTATTTTCTAGTTGATTTGATTATATTAATAATTTAGCTACCCTTAATTTATACTATAAAATATTTCAGGTATGTTACCCTGATTTATTTCTTTATTTATTATATTAATATACGTTTAGATATTGATCTCGTTATTATTTTACAATATTTATTATTTAAGAGTTAGTTATCTCCCTTGTGGGTCGTTTATTCTATTAAATCCCTTAGTTTTGGTTATTTCCCCTGACCGGGCGCTCGGTGAGAGGGTGAGCGTTTGCTCACCGTATATTTACTCGACCACGTGCTGAGGACCACCGAGGGCGCCAGAGTACGGGGACACACGGTCGCAAAATGCTTTTTCACCGCACACCGTGACTGACTACTCGGCGGGTCTAAACTGACACGGAGAACGTTCTCTCTCCTCCGTACAATCCAAGTAAGTTCTAAACACACCTGGACGGCAGAGCTTGGGGCATACGGAAATAGAGAAAGAAAGCACAGATATATAATATAGATAGTGTCTGCGAAACGCAGTACACAATATTTAGAAGTAGAGATATAGAAAAAGATATTGTGGTTATATAATCAGTTTGGTTCTATGATATGGTATGTCTGCAAAGCACAGTACACACCATTTAGAAGTAGAGATATAGGGGAAGATTTTGAGGTTACACAATCAGTTTGGTTATATGATATAGTATGTCTGCAAAGCACAGTACACACTATTTAGAAGTAGAGGTATAGGGAAAGATTTTGAGGTTACACAATCAGTTTGGTTCTATTGTATGGTTATAGATCAATCTATCAGCCAACCGAAGGCTTCGGCCTTCCACAAAATTGTTGAGCAGTAAGTATAAGTAGTATGGAAGTCAGAGAGAGCAGTGGTCCGGCCGCACGCGGCTTCATGAAACACCGCGTACCAGCCTAGACCACAATTCTTCACTCTCACCAACCTGCAGACAGACAAATCAATAGACGAGTAGAAAAAGGTTACACAATCAGTTTGGTTCTATTGTATGGTTATAGATCAATCTATCAGCCAACCGAAAGCCAGAGGCTTCGGCCTTCCACAAAATTGTTGAGCAGTAAGTATAAGTAGTATGGAAGTCAGAGAGAGCAGTGGTCCGGCCACACGCGGCCTCATGAAACACCGCGTACCAGCCTAGACCACAATTCTTCACTCTCACCAACCTGCAGACAGACAAATCAATAGACGAGTAGAAAAAGTATAGGAATAAGGATATTTCCGATGTGGTTATACCCCGTTCTGCCAATGGATACAGGAGACGTGTCACGTGTATGTAAGATAGTGGCCCGCCGTGCACGGGGATAGTTACCTGGCCACGTCTGAGTCACTGATTTCACGCCTCACGTGAACACACGGTATCCCGCACGGGCAATGTCGCCGCCATGTTGAAATTCTATTTATGTATATATTTTATTCCTATTTCATTATAATAACTATTTACATGTACTTAGAAAAAGAAATTACGACCGTGAGATTAAGTGTTCCTTGAGCTCAGGCATGCACCCTTCTGGTCCGGCAAACCCGGCCAGTCAGGAGAGCCTCACTAGCAACAAAGTCACAAATTCAATTTCAATTAATTTGAACTACGAACCCGTGGTCTGGCATACCCTGACCACGGGCGAGTATAATTTAGAGTCAGGTAAAGAGCAGAGGCGTGAGTAAGACGATAGTGAAGACCTTGGCGCTCACCTATTTTTGATTTTTCTCTTGGTCGCTAATGCTCTGCTCTAGCTTGTTGTAACACGTCCTGCCTCAGCACTACCCACACCTCGAATGGCATCTGGAGTGTGTGCGGTGGATGAGCATGGTTGCATGTGTTAATGCTGATTTGGTGGCCCTCAGATTTTATACAGCGCTTAGTATAGACTGTCGTCGTGTCGCCGGCACAGAAATTTAAAAAAAAATAATTAATAACTCGCCGAACGTTTGTATTAGTTTCTAGGTTGCGACACATTGACGTTCGATCTATTTTTTCGGCAAATTAATGTAATTGAGATTGGTTCCGGTATCTGTATCACACTCACAAAACAACTTCCGGTTAGGACTGGTTTGAATGATGAGATTGAGTTAGACTATCAAGTATGAAACTTTGTGTGTTCTCAATGTGCCTAGACTAGGAAAAAGAAAGGGTCTGGAATTGGGAGATTGACGCTGCACAGCCAAAAGTACAGGTTTGTGTTTTCAATATGCCTAGGAAAATATTATATTTCTTTTCCATTAACACATGACGTTATCGCTTCCTGCGATGTGTTCTCTAACAAACAAACTAACCCGTGCGCAAATCATAGCCATTTGACGGATGCTGGCGGGACGCGCAGGACGACAACGCGCAAAGGGAGAGCAGTAAAACGTAAAAACAAAAAAACAAACAGACAAACAAAAATAAAATAAAGCTAAAGGAACAGGCAAAGTGAAGCAGGTCCATAATAATCACCCAAAACTGAAACTAATAAATCGATTTACCCCGGGCAGGGCCGGGCAACTCAGCTAGTATTATTATAAAAGTGAACTTTGGGGGCTATGTTAGCCTACTCCTCCGTTAATACTTAGCCCACACGCTTCAAATTTTACAGACGTCGACAATATCTACATACCCAGGTTTTCGTCACATAAAACATACGAAAACTCTTGCCCCGAATTTATCAAAATAGATTTTTTCGGTCATTCTATTTTAATTCACCATTTTGAGTGAACCGGAAGAATGATACCATTTTGACACGCCGACTGAACGTGGAAGTTTTGGTTCCGCACCAAGAAACGAAACCGTTCGTAGAACGGGTAGTTAAATAAAATAATTCTGTGTGAAATTTGTGGTGTAACAGTAAGTTCTATTGGTCATAGCATGGAATCCAAATGCGGTTTTGATGTAGCCTAGATCTAGATCTAGATATACGGTTGCGCTTAGTGCATGGAAAATTTGCAAGATATATCTCTCGCGGGTCGGCTAGTATTTGATACGTGGCAAACTCAATGGATCACGTTTCCTGGCCTTTAGATCGGTTTTACCTTCGAACATTTTTAACTAGAAAATTATTATGTTTTTTCCTGACATTAAAAAAAAGAGGAAAGCGATATTTGAGCAAAGGGGAGGTGGGGGAGTGGGGGGGGGGGGTTGATCTCTGAATCAATGGAAACCCAAGCCGGTCACAACTAGGACATAAAAGATATGAGTCGATGTGCGCTTTTAGGCTGATTTCTGCATGATTCTATCCGTACATTAGATCACTTTGTCATTAGTGGTGCATCCTTCTCTGACAGAGCAGAAATCCAAAATTCTTTCCATCATCAAATTTTGAATTACTCACTTCTATCAAAGTGTGGACGGACATTTTCACATCACTAGTACAGAAGTAACAAAAATTGTGACGGAGACAAATTGTATTGGAACGTTTTGACATTTGACAAGAGACTGAAACAGTAGAAAAATCATCAATGTTCTTGCATTTAATGGTGTCTTCATACGTCATGAAATGGCATTAGTGGAGAAACTGCTGGCAACTGTCCTCAAGTCCTGCTCTAGTTTCAGTCCCTACAATTTTAATTTTTTTTTTAGCCTGAAAGCAACTGATGACAGTTTTTCTACACTTTCCACAAGGCTCTAGTCATAGTTATATAAGTGTCTTACAATTGTGAAGCCTCAGAATAGCTTGTAAACGACTTCACCATGTAGAGAGTTATTGAAATGAATCATGCGCAAAAAATATACAAACTCTGTTGTGAAACAGTTAAAGTAGTGACAAGAAAAGACTGTCGACTTCAGATTATTCCAGCTGAGTTTCTGAGTAGTACATGTACTAGTCTAGTTCAGTGAGTTTTGTTTGTCCCAGCAAGATGTGAAAAATGTCCTATTTGTGCCAAGATCAGGTGGCAATGACCACCAAGTGACTTTTTGTCCTCTAGGACTTCGAGGACTTTTGATGGCCGTGATGTTGTCAGCCATCATGTCGTCCTTGACCTCAATCTTCAACTCAGCCGCCACTTTGTTCACCATGGATCTCTGGCGGAGATTTCGTACTAAGGCAACCGAGAGAGAGTTGCTGATTGTGGGAAGGTAAAGATGGATGGAAGGGTGGATGAATGGACGAATAGATAAATAGATGAATAGAAGCGCTGAATGCTAAATAAAGAAGTAAGCCAAAATAAAACGCACACAAGCAAGCGCGCATACACAAACAGGCACACACACACACACACACACAAAAGCATACAAATACTGACACTGAGGTATGTTTAAACTGGATAATCAACAGGTGAAGACAAGACAAAATTCCATACATTTGAACTTAAGGCAACAAAATTTGCCGTGTGCCAGTACACAGAAATTACACTAAGTTTTCATGTGACTCTCTGACTGTCAGATTGTTTGTCCTGTTGCTGTGTGGCGTGGCCATTCTGTGGATTCCGCTCGTGCGCTCATCCCAAGGGGGACAACTCTTCAATTACATCCAGGCCGTTCAAGGTTATCTGGGCACTCCGATAGGGGCCTTGTTTGTGCTGGCCATTCTGTGGAAACGAATGACCGAAACGGTATGGGTGGTCTAAACATTGGTTGCTGTTACATAATACATGATTGCAGCGTGTTCTGTGTGCAACATTAATGTCGGCATTTAGGCATTGATGAGTCAAATTATTGAGACTTTTTCATTTCGTCGTTGTATGTTCGTCGACATCATATGTTCTTCGACACTGTATGTTCTACGTCTTTGCGTGTTCTACGTCACTGTATGTTCTTTGTGATCGTATGTTCTACGACATTGTTTTATCTACAACATTGTATGTCCTACGACAATGTATGTTCTATGACCTTGTATGTTCTACGTGGTTGTATGTTCTACGTGGTTGTATGTCCTACGACATTGTATGTTCTACGTGGATGTATGTTCTACGACATCGTATGTTCTTCATCATCGCATGTTCTACGACCTTGTGTGTTCTGTGCCTTTATATGGTTTTCTACGCCATCTTATGTTCTTCGTCTTTGTGTGGGTTATTCATGGCAGCAAGTGAGTGGGGGTGGGGGGGTGGGGGTGGAGGGAGAAAATGAGTGAGTGAGTGAAGGAAGGAAGGAAGAAAGTGAGTGAGGGACAGAGTTGGTGAGTTTATGCGGGAGAAAAGCCAGTGAATCAGTGCCTGGCCAGTTGTTGTACCTTCTGTGACGTCATTAATTTTGCTGCATGCTCTGCCGGTTGACAGGACTGGCAAAGACACTGACGTCATCATTCATTTCTCACAGGGAGCTTTCTATGGTCTGCTCACGGGTCATCTCTGTGGCGTCATCAGGATGGCCATTGACTTCGCTTTCCCGGCCCCAGGATGTGGTATACTCCATCGCCATCATCATGACATCAGCACTCTACCATCTTCATCATTATCATCATTATCATCATTATCATCATCATATTCATAGTCAATTTTAATAAGATCTTTATTGTTATCATCATCATCACCATCATCATCGTCATCACCATCATTGTATTTATCCCATGCGACTGTAATTGGATCTTGTACAACCCGACGGCAACTTCAAACCGCTGAAATTCTGCTGAAAATTTCTGCTCAGATTTGAAATTCTTTAAATTTTACTCAGATTTATTTTACTGTAGATTTACACACACCCCAAAAAATGAAACTTTTATCCACTGGTCACTTACTGAGTAACCACCAAGTTCTGACCATTATCTCACATCAGTGGTCACTACTAAACGCCCTCAGTGATTGGATTATATGAGACTCAATCACTGAAAAATTGAACTGAAATCGTTCATCGCCGTTAGGGTTCAATCAAAGTAAATTCGAGTCAAGGGCCATGAAATGTTCACGCAAATTGCCAGGCACTAATTGGCTAAAAACATGGTGACCTTGGCAGTCTGGGTCAAGACCCATTTCACCGGAAACAGAACCAAATTGTTCATCATCACACGAGTTCAACTAAGATGTGGAGAAAATGAGACCTGCCCTACTGGTATTCCTACTGTCTGACCTCCTGGTATTCCTTCTGTCTGGAAACCTTTCTGTCTGACCTCCCGGTATTCCTTCTGTCTGACCACCTGGTATTCCTTCTGTCTGACCACCTGGTATTCCTTCTGTCTGACCACCTGGTATTCCTTCTGTCTGACCTCCTGGTATTCCTTCTGTCTGACCTCCTGGTATTCCTTCTGTCTGACCACCTGTATTCCTTCTGTCTGACCACCTGGTATTCCTTCTGTCTAACCTCCTTGTATTCCTTCTGTCTGACCTCCTGGTATTCCTTCTGTCTGACCACCTGGTATTCCTTCTGTCTGACCTCCTGGTATTCCTCCTGTCTGACCACCTGGTATTCCTTCTGTCTGACCACCTGGTATTCCTATTGTCTGACCACCTGGTATTCCTTCTGTCTGACCACCTGGTATTCCTTCTGTCTGACCTCCTGGTATTCCTCCTGTCTGACCACCTGGTATTCCTCCTGTCTGACCTCCTGGTATTCCTCCTGTCTGACCACCTGGTATTCCTTCTGTCTGACCTCCTGGTATTCCTTCTGTCTGACCTCCTGGTATTCCTTCTGTCTGACCTCCTGGTATTCCTCCTGTCTGACCTACTGGTATTCTTCCTGTCTGACCTCCTGGTATTCTTCCTGTCTGACCTCCTGGTATTCCTCCTGCCTGACCTCCGGGTATTCCCTCTGTCTGACCTCCGGGTATTCCCTCTGTCTGACCTCCTGGTATTCCTCCTGTCTGACCTCCTGGTATTCCTTCTGTCTGACCTCCTGGTATTCCTCCTGTCTGACCTCCTGATATTCCTCCTGTCTTACCACCTGATATTCCTCCTGTCTGACCACCTGATATTCCTCCAGTCTGACCTCCTGGTATTCCTCCTGTCTGACCTCCTGGTATTCCTTCTGTCTGACCTCCTGGTATTCCTCCAGTCTGACCTCCTGGTATTCCTTCTGTCTGGCCACCTGGTATTCCTTCTGCCTGACCTCCTGGTATTCCTTATGTCTGACCTCCTGGTATTCCTTCTCCCTGACCTCCTGGTATTCCACCTGTCTGACCTCCTGGTATTCCCTCTATCTGACCTCCTGCTATCCCTTCTGTCTGACCACCTGGTATTCCTCCTGTCTGATCTCCTGGTATTCCTCCTGTCTGACCTCCTGGTATTCCTTCTGCCTGACCTCCTGGTATTCCTTCTGTCTGATCTCCTGGTATTCCTTCTGTCTGATATCCTGGTATTTCTTCTGTCTGATCTCCTGGTATTCCTTTTGTCTGACCTCCTGGTATTCCTTCTGCCTGACCTCCTGGTATTCCTACTGTCTGACCTCCTGGTATTCCTTCTGTCTGATCTCCTGGTATTCCTTCTATCTGATCTCCTGGTATTCCTTTTGTCTGACCTCCTGGTATTCCTCCTGTCTGACCTCCTGGTATTCCTTCTGCCTGACCTCCTTATATTCCTTCTGCCTGACCTCCTGGTATTCCTCCTGTCTGACCTCCTGGTATTCCTTCTGCCTGACCTCCTGGTATTCCTTCTGTCTGACCTCCTGGTATTCCTTCTGTCTGACCTCCTGGTATTCCTTCTGTCTGACCTCCAGGTATTCCTTCTGCCTGACCTCCTGGTATTCCTCCTGTCTGACCTCCTGGTATTCCTTCTGTCTGACCTCCTGGTATTCCTTCTGTCTGAGCTCCTGGTATTCCTTCTGTGTGACCTCCTGGTATTCCTCCTGTCTGACCTCCTGGTATTCCTTCTGCCTGACCTCCTTGTATTCCTTCTGCCTGACCTCTCGGTATTCCTCCTGTCTGACCTCCTGGTATTCCTTCTGCCTGACCTCCTGGTACTCTTCCTGTCTGACCTCCTGGTATTCCTCCTGTCTGAGCTCCTGGTATTCCTTCTGTGTGACCTCCTGGTATTCCTCCTGTCTGACCTCCTGGTATACCTTCTGCCTGACCTCCTGGTATTCCTCCTGTCTGACCTCCTGGTATTCCTTCTGCCTGACCTCTTGGTATTCCTTCTGTCTAACCTCCTGGTATTCCTTCTGTCTGACTTCCTGGTATTCCTCCTGTCTGACCACCTGGTATTCCTTCTGTCTGACTTCCTGGTATTCCTCCTGTCTGACCTCTGGGTATTCCCTCTGTCTGACCTCCTGGTATTCCTCCTGTCTGACCACCTGGTATTCCTCCTGTCTGACCACCTGGTGTTCCTTCTGTCTGACTTCCTGGTATTCCTTCTGTCTGACCTCCTGGTATTCCTCCTGTCTGACCTCCTGGTATTCCTTCTGTCTGACCTCCTGGTATTCCTTCTGTCTGACCTCCTGGTATTCCTCCTGTCTGACCTCCTGGTATTCCTCCTGTCTGACCTCCTGGTATTCCTTCTGTCTGACCTCCTGGTATTCCTCCTGTCTGACCTCCTGGTATTCCTCCTGTCTGACCTCCTGGTATTCCTTCTGTCTGACCTCCTGGTATTCCTCCTGTCTGACCTCCTGGTATTCCTTCTGTCTGACCTCCGACATGTCTATGTCCCCTCCCTGTATCCCCCGCTCTACCTTCCCCATCCCGTCAAGAGCCGTTTTCCCTCCCTTGAAAATGTCCAGTATGACACAGTCCACAGACATGTAAACTGTATATAGTTGAAAGATAACCAAAGATATGTACACTGCATATAGTTGAAAGATAACTACAGATATGTACACTTTATATAGTTGTAAGATAACCACAGATATGTACACTGTATATAGTTGAAAGATAACCACAGATATGTACACTGTATATAGTTGAAAGATAACTACAGCTATGTACACTGTATATAGTTGTAAGATAACCACAGATATGTACACAGTAAGATAACCACATATATGTACACTTCATATAGTTGAAAGATAACCACAGACCTGTACACTGTATATAGTTGTAAGATAACCACAGATATGTACACTGTATATACTTGAAAGATAACTACAGATATGTACACTGTGTATAGTTGAAAGATAACTACAGATATGTACACTGTATATATATAGTTGTAAGATAACCACAGATATGTACACTGTATATAGTTGTAAGATAACCACACATATGTACACTGTATATAGTTGAAAGATAACCACAGATATGTACACTGTATATAGTTGAAAGATAACTACAGATATGTACACTGTATATAGTTGTAAGATAACCACAGATATGTACACTGTACGATAACCACTGATATGTACACTGTATATAGTTGTAAGATAACTACAGATATGTACACTGTATATAGTTGAAAGATAACCACAGATATGTACACTGCATATAGTTGAAAGATAACCACAGATATGTACACTGTATATAGTTGTAAGATAACCACAGATATGTACACTGTATATAGTTGAAAAATAACTACAGATGTGTACACTGTATATATATAGTAGTAAGATAACCACAAATATGTACACTGTAAGATAATCACAGATATGTACACTGTATATAGTTGTAAGATAACTACATATATGTATACTGTATATAGTTGAAAGATAACCACTGATATGTACACTGTATATATTTGAAAGGCAACGACAGATATGTACACTGTATATAGTTGTAAGATAACTAAAGATATGTACACTGTATATATATAGTTGTAAGATAACCACAGATATGTCCACTGTATATAGTGGTAAGATAACTACAGATATGTACACTGTATATAGTTGAAAGATAACCACAGATATGTACACTGTATATAGTTGAAAGATAACCCCAGACATGTACACTGTATAAAGTTGAAAGATAACTACAGATATGTACACTGTGTATAGTTGAAAGATAACTACAGATATGTAAACTGTATATGTATAGTTGTAAGATAACCACAGATATGTACATTGTATATAGTTGAAAGATAACCACAGATATGTACACTGTATATAATTGAAAGATAACTACAGATATGTACACTGTATATATATAGTTGTAAGATAACCACAGATATGTACAGTGTAAGATAACCACAGATATGTACACTGTATGTAGTTGTAAGATAACTACAGATATGTACACTGTACATAGTTTAAGGATAACCACAGATATGTACACTGTATATAGTTGAAAGATAACCACAGATATGTACACTGTATATGGTTGAAAGATAACTACTGATATGTACACTGTGTATAATTGAAAGATAACCTCAGATATGTATACTGTATATATATAGTTGTAAGATAACCACAGATATGTACACTGTATATAGTTGAAAGATAACCACAGATATGTACACTGCATATAGTTGTAAGATAACCACAGATATGTACACTGTATATAGTTGAAAGATAACCACAGATATGTACACTGTATATAGTTGAAAGATAACTACAGATATGTACACTGTATATAGTTGAAAGATAACTACAGACATGTACACTGTATATAGTTGAAAGAGAACCACAGATATGTACACTGTATATAGTTGAAAGATAACTACAGATATGTACACTGTATATAGTTGAAAGATAACCACAGATATGTACACTGTATATAGTTGAAAGATAACCACAGATATGTACACTGTATATAGTTGAAAGATAACTACAGATATGTACACTGTATATATATAATTGTAAGATAACCACAGATATGTACACTGTATATATAGGTATAAGATAACAACAGATATTAATATTAACTAGTGTTGACCTTGACCTTGCTGATCTTATCAATGTTGACCTTAATACTGTCGATCTTGATATTGTTGACCTTGATGCTATTGACCTCGACACAGTTGACCTCATCTGTATTGTCTTGGACTTCATCATCCCGGCAGCTTTCTTTTTCTTTGCTTTTTTTTTTTAGCCGTAGTGAATGAGAATGTTGTTGTTGTTGTTGTTGTTGTTGTTGTTGTTGTTGTTGTTGTTGTTGATGATGGTGGAAATGGCGGTAGTAGTGATGATGATGATGATGATGATGATGATGATGATAGATGGTAATGGTGGTCGGGTGGTTCTTTCAGATGAACCTATTTGAGTGAGTGTGTGTGTGTGTGTGTGTTTGTTACAGGGGAAGCAGACAGCCGACCATTGATACTGAGTGCTGTCCACTATACTTACTTTGGTAGTCTGAGTTTGGTGGTCACTTCACTGACCATGGTCATCTTTTCTTTGCTCACGCCAGCACAGACCGACACACAGGTAGTCCATCTCTGTCTCTGTCTCTCTGTCTCTCTCTCTCTCTCTCTCTCTGTCTCTCTCTCTGTGTCTCTCTGTGTTCCTCTCTGTCTCTTCCACTCTCTCTCTCTCTAAATAATGAACAAGTAGATAAATAAATCAATGAAAATAACAAATCAGAAGGAAAATTGACTGGACTGATGACCAGGATGTTGGGGTGGATGAGAACCAACATTATTCCTGTCCTCTGTTTCATCAAATCTCTAGATCATCCAAGATCAACAGAATAATTTACATGAAAACAAACAGGGAAAGCTACAGAAGATCGTTTCTGCCTTCCACAATTCACTTTAGCAAGTCAGTTGAACTAGATGTGTGCCACATTTCACCAAGGTTCTTTACCATGTCACTTTATGTATGTCTGTTATTGACTTATTGAGTATGTTTTAAATATAATGATACATAAGATCTGTGTGTACCACGTGTGTGCTGTTACACGGTCTGTGATAGAGAAGTTCCTTTATGGGATAATAAAAGTAATTCTTATCTTTTTTTTATCTTATCTTATCTTATCTTATCTTATCTTATCTGATCTTATCTTATTCTAATCATTTAACCAATTTGACTGTCTGTCTGTGTGTCTGCAGTTGTGGGGCGTCACCTGGTGGACTAGGGTGGATATCGTCGACCAAGACGGTAACCAGATTGCCCTTGACCGTGCAGGTCAGATGACAGATGGAGCACTGCCAGGTCAGAGGTCAGAGGTCACGGCCAGCAGTTATGGTCACGTTTCCTCTTGTGGTTTTGGTCGTTTTCGTTCAGGTCACGTGATTTCTGTTGGGGGCAATTTCTCTGGTGGCGCATCTAGTGTGTCTGGGGTTAAACCTGCAAGTCATTGATCTCTGACTCAGTCATTGGTTTTCTGGGCCAGCGCGTGGGCAAGAGGGGGGGGGTCGGAGCGAAAAGAAGAGATGGGTCAGCTGTGGACACAACTCAACTGTGAACAAGCCATGAACGCATTTCTTTAGGGAAATTAATTGAGGTGGTTGAATGGATGTTGGGTGGTTGGATGGATGTTGGGTGGTTGGATGGATGTTGGGTGGTTGGATGGATGGGTAGTTGACTGCTCTGTTGGTGAATTGGTTGGCACATGCAATAACAACTCTAACAATGTTTGTGTTTTATATCAGTAGAGAACTGCACTGACACGGCAAGGTATACAGACAGCTCTGAGGAGCTTGACGGAGAAGGCAAATGTCACCGTTGGTTTGACAAGATCTGTGGAATTCCCCTGGCTCATGCCAAAAGTAAGGAAACGCCTGAGATCACACTGAAACAACGTAGAGCTTTCCTGGCAGAAAACCCAAAGTGGCAAGCTATTTTGAACATCAACGCTGCTGTTGGTTTATCTATAACGGCATTTTTGATTGGATATTATCGTTAGACTATTTGGTAGATGAAAATCTTGTACCTGAATGGTGACGGACGTCATGGAGTAGGTGCAAATCTTATTTCTCCACTTGGTAATGACAGATGTACGGTGATTGAGCGAGTCTACCAATAGAATAACAATAGAATACCTATAGAATAACAATAGACTACCAGTTCTACTCTTATCAAACAAGTAAGAAGTTTTAAATTTTGAACTGAAAATGAATATATTATGGGTTTTTTTTACTTCACTTTTTCAATTACATTTGTTTGAACATCACTATCATGTATATATATAAAACTTCCCCTTAATTTTTTTCATAAACTTCACGATAACTTGAGAAATGGTTTTGTTTTGACTCGTTTTCTTTTTTTTCTGGTCAAGTCTGCTGCCCGTCCTGACGTTAGAATCTAACGTAGGCTTATTGTTGCGGAGACTACACAGGGCATCTTTAGACCTCAGAGGACATCAGATTTCCACATCAAACACCAAATTTCAACATCAAACATCAAATATCAACATCAGACATTAAAAAAAATTCAACATCAGACATCAAATTTCGACGAGACGGCCTGAACAGTTGAAGACACGATGAGTTGATTTGAAGAAGACTTGATGACTTGACGAAGACTTGACGACTCGAACACGAAGAGGACTTGACAACTTGACAGCTTGAATACTTGAATACTTGACAACTTGACAACTTGAATACTTGATAACTTGACAACTTGAATACTTGACAACTTGACAATTTGACAACTTGACAACTTGAATACTTGACAACTTGAATACTTGACAGCTTGGAGACGACGAAGACTTGACATCCAGAAGAATTAACGACTTGACGACTTGAAGACTAGACGACCTGATTTTGGCAATTCCAAGTTGATTTGCTTTATGTCTGCAGTGTCTCTGTCGTCAAATTATTTGGCATCACATTTGGGGGAGAAATCAGAATTTGCTGACATCTACATTGTTTCTAGCTTTCCGCATTTCGTGTTTTTTAAAAATACGTAACCATGACAACAGTTTGTAGCTCATAGCCAACACAGAAAATATCACTGTTCCCAAACAACTGCAGCCCTGATATTTTGGGGAGACTGACATTGGATTCAGACATTTGGTTTATTTGCTGCAGGCGTGAAAAACTGTAAACGAAAATATTCCAGGTGGAACTTTCCGAACAGAACTTTCTTGGCTGTCTGGCTGGATTGGCGAATCGTTACTGTCACCTTTTTTTTTCTATTGACCATTTCTATTTCATTGCAATTAGAACATCTATGACAACTTACAGAGACATACCAGTGAGTCGAACACCTAGGCAAAATGTTCAATGATGAACAATTGGCCAACAAGAACTGAACAGAAACTTCAATGTGTAAACTGCATGACAAAAATATCCCAGTGCAAATACAAATATTTACTCCCACGCGTCTGAACAAACAAAATGAAATGAGAATTCTCTGGCGAAGCTTCAAAAAAGTCGTTGTTTAGTACTCAGAAACCTTTATCAAATCCCTAGAGACGACTGAGTTTTCGAGGCTTTAACTTTTTATTCGGAGCTCCAGCAAATTATTTCACGTGCCTTGGCCGCATCAGGGAGAAAACTGTGCCTGGCAGCCAGTCCGCGGGGCCAAAGATGTCGCTGGCCATTCCATCACACTCCCCCTGGGAAATATCTGTGGTTGTTTTTTTTTTTGTTTCCTGTTCTAACAATATTAATATAGATTTCAGTCACAACAACCAGTGTTGTCATTTCGAATGTTGTACACTTTTGTGCAAATTGTTTTCTAATTTTATAAGAAAATGATAGTAAATTGGTAAGAGGAATTGTTTGATTCGTTCACACAACGAAAAGGACAATTTTTATTTTTTTAAAAACAACAGCAAACAAACAAAAAATGAAATTCTTAAGAGAACAAAACATGGAAGTGCTGAATAATGAAATTTCTTTTATAATAAAAAAAAAATTCAGTTGATTTTGAACAAGCTCAACCACCTTTCATACAGTTCGGGTTTGCCTGAAATTTTACAAGTGCCTGCCCTTTGACCTGCGGAAGGTTCTCTTTTTAGACTTGGAGACTTGAGATGGTGGGGAAGCATTTTTTAAGCTTGCTTTGTATCGCTTATTTCGCCACCGATTCTCCTTTTCACGTACACATGAGCTGGTGATATCATCATTTTCTTCCGCTAGACCAGCCATACTGAGTCGGCACGCTTGCTGAATACACAATTCATGCCTACTATGTTGCATACGTTTGCTACACAACAGACTACAGCGCCTTGACTGCCCCCTCCTTTTTAATAGCACCTGTGGTTGGTGGGGGTAAGAAAGGTGAAAGGGGTGGGTAAGGGCGGGGGGTAGGGGAGCGAAATCTTACGTTTTGTGCGATTTCTCTGTCTGAAGTGCTGCCTTTTGTCAATTACCGTTTGCAGACCGGGCCGATGCCCGGATATGTAAGATTCTGACGCACAAGGGGAATGTATTTAAACTTATCAGCTAGAAACAAACAAACAAACAAACAATGACCAAATGAACTTAAAGGAACGAGCAAGGTGAAGCAGAGCCATTATAGTCACCAGAACTGAAACTCATCAACATCTTAGCCCGGACAACGCCGGGATCACCACCAGTTGTTGGCATCCGTCAGTCTCGCAAGACTCTGGGCTTGTGGCTCTGGATGTCTGTATGTTTCAGTCTAGTGCAGTGTCGTGCGTGGCTGGACAAGCCTATCCAGGGGTGACAGTCCCTGCCACAGATGGTGCATCCAAAGAATGGTGCTGGTTTGTTTGGGCGCGAGTCTTTCTTCTCTTCCAAATTGCCTCGGCATGTTGCATAATCATCTCATCATACAATGGCAGATCTTGCTTCACCACCTGCCCCCAGCGTGTTCTGTCAGAGGCAGAGGTGTCCCATGACTTGGATGCCCGGGGCCTGAAGATCCCTTTCGCACACATCCTTGAGGCGCAGGTGGGGTCTGTCTCCGCACAGGAGGTCCTTGGGGATTCTGTCATCTTCCATGCGTACTGTGTGCTCAAGCCAGCTCATGCGCCTCTGTTTCAAGCTGTGTACACAAGTACAGGCTGAGGATTCCAGATCTCCTCAAGGCCATTTTGCTGCTGACTATTTCCTGCCAGGTGATGTTCAGGGTTCGTCCGAGGCCACGCTGAGTTTCCCTGCCTTTCGGGCACGCATAGACCAGGTGTCACTGCCATTCAGTGGAGGGCTCACGAGGCATACTTTGTAGATTTGTATTTTGGTACTCTCGGTCAGCTTTTTGTTGCCCCAAACTCTCTTTTTCAGCCTGGATATAGTAGTGGTTGCCTTTCATATGCCATTGTTCAGCTCAGCATGAAGTGAGAGAAACTCAGACATGGTTGAACCTGGATAGACGAAGTCGTAGACAACATCCAACTTGTCGCCTATTTTGACGGAAGGTCCAGGGTTTGTCACGTGACTTGCGTTTTTGTGAAGCTGATGGTGAGACCGACGTCCGGACAAGCGTCGTTGAAACGTTTTATGGGCCGCTGGATGTCTTGCCCGGAGTGAGTAGCTCTAGCTGCCTTGTCTGCAAAGAGAATATCTCCTAGCAGTCTCTGATGGACTTTGGACTTTGCTTTAGGCCTGGAGATATTGAAGTGTTTTCCATCCGATCTGGTTTAGAGGTAGAGGTAGAGGTAGAGGTAGAGGTAGAGGTAGCGGTAGAGGTAGAGGTAGAGGTAGCTGCCTCCCAGAGTAGATCCAAAGTTTCAGTAGCAAATTTAAAAAGAAACAACTAGCATAGCAAAGAGTACAAGGACACGGCCCTCCACTGCGAATAGCAAAGGCATCTGATGTCGAGCCATCGAAGACGTCGGCGCCCTTCATATCTTCATGAAAGGACACGATCATGAGCAGGGGCCTAGATGGACATCCGATCTTGGGGAGAATCTTGACTAGGGGCCGTCCTTGTTGACAAGATTGAAGGCCTTTGTTAGATCGATAAAAGCCTTGAAGAGTTGTCTGCTCTGTTCCCTGCATATTTCCTAAAGCTGCCTGATGGAGAAGATCTAATCTGAGTCACACACATACACAC